>JAARMF010003507.1:927-16031 GCA_022844705.1 Toxascaris leonina
CCCATCCTCTCATTTAATCAACCGTCTTTGCAAATCATGGAAAAAGCCATATTTTTGAAGTAGTTTTGCGAAATTTTCATCCGTGTAATGATGTATTATGTCGTCGTTAATTTATTTGAATTTCATCCGTATATGTTAATTTTTGAATTTCAAATTTCTTTTCTCAGCAATTTTCTCGCCTCAATGAGACATCATTAAAGCTAGTGCGAAAGCGCCTAATAAAGATATTGTGCAAATGATCAACAAAAAAAAATGAATAAAATGAGAATGTTGCAGCAATCAAATTAGAATGTGCTGTGTTAATTCTCATTCACGTCAGCATGAAGAATTTATTCTAGGTATGCATAGAGGGCGATGTGATTATTGCTTTGTAGGATGCAAAAATACCCACTGAAACTTTGGAAACGTTACAATTGAAGAGTCAATTTGGAATAAAGGGGAATCATTTAAGCTCCACTTACTTAAGATGAATGGCAAATAAAAAATTACTCATCTAAAGAAGGGCGAATTTCAAAATGGCACAAATTTAAGTATTTTGATAGTAATGTTCGAAGCTTGGTGAGTTTCTGCAGCATCCCCTACGTTGACGTCGGTTGCCACAGTACTGGCAAAGTGATTTCTGATTTTTGAGTCTGAAACTTTTGCGCTAAGGTTAGTAGTTGCAGCTATTGGCGTAATCACTAAAAGAAGTATCGCATATCTGAAAACACGAAATTTCATCAAGACAGCGATTCACCAAACACAAAAATTTCGCTTCTTTTGAGCAATTTGTTTGTTAATCATAAATCGCTGTCTTAATGAGTTACGAAAAATGTCTTTGAAATTGGGGTTCTTCCATAAAATTTCCTGCAAAAATTCGTAAGCTGAAGGGATTCTTATTAGCTGAATAAATTTTCTAGATAATAGAATATTTAACATGTTCGTAGTTGAATTTTTACTGCTAAGGAGAATGCGCTAAATTTTGTGGATTATTTTATGGATTCATAAATTTGGTGGATTATGGAAATATGAAGTGAGGCACCGATTTTCGCAAACTTTGTCCTCAAAATTAAGAGCTTTGTCCTAGTCTCTTTAGGTTATCAGTTTTAGCGCTCAAAACCGGTCATGTTTTGAAGAGGATTAAATGAAATTTAACATTCCCATCGGAATAAAAGGCATCGAAATATTGCTGAATTCAGTTAATTTCTTTAGAGCATATTCAAAAATTTCTTATAATGTTGACTATGGCATATATTGCTTTATAATGTCAAAGAGAGTTGAATGACTTTATATGATCATAGTTTGCCCAGTATATATATGAACGAGAATATGCCTATCAAATATCGACGAGATTGGGAAAAAAACGCTCATGCTAGACTTGAACTATTAAATTGGTATTTCAAAAAGTTTTCGAAAAAACATTCGAAAAAAGTATTTGTTATTTCTGCGCATAGCTGCATCATATCGATGATCGATTGCGATGAAAGAAGCTTTAAAATTAAATAAACAAGTAAATTCTGCAGAATTTGTCGCTTTTTTCTTTGAAGACAACATTTTTTTGCTCAGATATTCTCAATGGAGTTCTCGAGTGATGACTTTATCAATAAAAGTTGCAAATTAAATTTCGCACATGAATTTGCACGAAAACGTCAAATTAATGTACTATTAGAGTGATTGTAGAGTTAATGAATATATCTCCTTATAATGTATCGAATATGCCCTTGTAGTGCAGTGAATATTTCCTCCCGATGGCATCGACTGCATTCTCATAGCTACAGTTCCTGGCGAGATTTTGTGATTCTAGACTCCTATTCTATTTTTTTGTTCATTTCTTGTTCAATTTTGCTCGCCGCTAATCAAGTTATATCGGAGAATTGCACTTCGCTTGCGTTTTCGCTATATAATAAGTTATCTATCGTTTATGTGCATGTTGGGTTGCGAGTGGAGGGAGAAATGGAGGAGAGGGGGGTGGGTGGGACGGGAGGACAGGAGTAGGCGAAGTGGAACTTGGAGCGGTACTAAATCGTTAACTTTGATGCTTTAAAGAGCTGTATTTTCATCGACTTCATTGTTTCCTTTGTTAACGTTGCTCATAATTTTTCACTTATCGCGATCCTTAGCTCGCCGCATCCAGGTAACGCCGTCCTAGCGGATCTTCTCAATTTGTTGGCTGCCTGCAACGTGACCGTTGAGCATCTCTTTGTTTCCATTCGACGATTCGTTTACTTCACCTGCTGTCTTTCATCCTAGCTAAGTGGGAAGCTCACTTTTGTTTTCTTTTGTATATCCCTTCTATGATGTCAAAATCTAAAACGCAAGCTTTCATTCGTGATGTGCGGCAGTTTGCTAATATCCACCATGCGCCTTTCCATCGCTCGTTGTGTCATCACTTGCTTGTTTTCTTCGGCTAGCGTGATGTTCCATGAAATCGCATCCCATACAGTAATATGGGATGCGATTTCATGGAAACTTATCGCCTCCTTCCCCTTCATTCACGCTGTTATTTTCCATTCCTCAGAATATCTCTCTCTCTTGATATCGCTTCAAAATCTTCATAGATAGTGGCGTGATGAACATGGAGTGAGTTATCGTAGAAATTTTTACTCGATGATTGCATTACTACTAACCAATATGAGTCAATAGGAAGGATGCATCTGTTGAATTCCATTGGGCTTTTCATTTTCAACTATTATAAAATGTTGGAGAGAGATTGCGCGCTCATAAAAAGGCTTTCACGGAATCTGAAATATATACAATTTTTATGAGGAATTTTGTAATTAGACGCTATCCTATTAGCTGATTGCTTAAATTGAAGAGTTGAAGAAGGTATTAGCATAATTGCTCGAATATGGAAGGAAAAAAAATTTCCAAGAATTCCTCAAAAATTCCCACTCGAAACTTCATATTTCGATCGCTGTAAAAAAATTCCAACCTTCTTTGATTTTTGTCGAATAATTTCTCTTCTAATATCTCTCCTCTCTCTCTCTAGTATTCTAAGTTCTCTTTCAGCTGCCATTTTCGAAGGCCAGTAGGCCTCTTAGAATTCGACCTAGTATATTTGAGAAAAATAACGAAACTTGTCTATGAAAGGTTTACTTGATGAATAGCTAAAAGGTTTTTTTTGATTCTAGCATATAGCAGCGGTAATGTTTCAGTGGAAAGACTTGCTTTAAGTGCTATGTTTTCTTCATTATTTCCATCAGCTGTTCAATTCATTCATTCATTCAGCGTCAACAAAAGCATTGAGTCTGCCTTGTTGTATAATGAGTCTTTCATTTACCAATATATACATTTCATCAATATTAGGTGCTGAACGATGGAATTTGCTGAGCATGCCACAATTTCGAGATATTCTTTGATGCGCCAGTGATAGGAAGTAGTAGAAGATAAGCAGCTCCACAAGGTCCTATTTGATAATTTTACAACATTAGTGGGCAAATTTCGACCGTCGACAATTTGAATTTTCATATTGCCAGACTTGTCATATGATCTCATATTATAGTTCTTCATGCTCCTATCCCTTTGTTTGTTGTTTCACTCCGCTACTCGGGAATAAATAAATAAATAAATAAATGAATAAGTAAATAAATAAATAAATAAGTAAATAAACAAATAAATAAATAAGTGCAAACTTCATTATAGTTTCTATCTCATAAGTAAAATAAAGGATATTCGAAATATAAAGCGAAACAAAAGGCATGAGAGCTTGACGACTGAAAAGTCAATATCAATTAAACCCCATTGTATAGATTTTCCTGTGATTTTGGATTATAAGTAGGCAAAAAAGAGCACTAAATACTGAAATGATGTCAGTCGAAGGTTGATTCCACTCTAGTAAATGAATAATCCGGACCTTGATAGCCCGGAAATGAGAATGATTAATGGAACTGAACTAATGAAGACAGTTGATCACTCTAAATAATACGCATATTTAAGCCTTATAAGCCCCAGCTGAGATGGTTTATACATCCTTTTTTTTGACCATGAAGAGAAATCATTGTACGCAAGCGATGACGATTAAATATTCGTTGACAAGCAAGAGGTCAAAGGTTCATCGCCGTCTGCGGATAAAAGTTTCCAGAGGTAATAGAAAAATAAAAATTGCTGACTCCATTAAATTCGTGAAAAATTCCACCTAACCGAAGTATGCGACAGTCGATTCAATTCAAACACAAAATATAAGCATTTATTATAAAAAACTTTAATGATATATGAATTGATTACATTTGATAATAACGTAATATTGCTCATGAAATCACGAAAAAAACAATTAATTCATAGTTAAAAGTGGAGTTGAAAAATCGAATATTAAGCGAATTAAGCTAATGTTATTCGATATAAACGCAATTTAAGTGAGAAGATTTGATTGAGAGGAAAAGATCATACTATAATTAGTCTGTAGGAAAAACTAGTCTATGCGCCGGTCATTCTTTTATTTAAAAATAATTCTTTCCGTCTTTTAATTTAAAATATAATTATATGAGATCACTGAGATCAGGAAATTGATCCCTCTGTTTCACATCGAAATATCTGACGTTAAAATAAGCAAATAAAGAAAAAAAGGATCAAGATTTCCATCGCATTTCGCTCTCAACTTATTAAAAATCTTGTTCAAATTCGACAATTCTACTGTCTATCGGATTTTTTTGCCTAAATTTTTGAAAAGTATTTGATAGGGTTTATAAAGCTAGTTCTTCGTTGAAAAATTTAGCTTTCTATCATTTTAATTTGTTCACTTTTTTTTTTCCCCGAGATAATGAACAGCATCATTATTTGTTTTACGTTAGTAGTTTTTTTTGCAGTTGTGCAAAATTATTTACAACGAACTGATTTTCTTTTGTTTTATTTCCGTTAGTAATTAATCAACATCATATCATCTTTGTTATTTGAAGCTATATTATAAAAATTAAGCGGTATAGTCGTTTGATCTATTCTTTACAAATAACGAGATTTTTTTCTCACATGAAGGGGTAAGTAAAATATGCTTCGTTTTCTCTTTTTTTTTTCATTGCGAGAAAAATATTACAATGTCTTTTTCTGGTTGATTTTTTTAAAATCAATCCCGTAAGTAATCTCGTATGAATGCTTGAATTACGCACATCTAAGGCAAGCATTCTGCCAATATGGTTGATGCTTAGCTATTCATCAAATATACCGCAGACGATTGCAGATGCGCACATGCATATAGCTGAGGTGATTTTGAGGCTTTTCGATCATAAAAAGAAGAGAGAACGTTGATCAAATATTTCATATATGTCATATAAATTCCAGGAAAACTATGAATTTATTTGTGCTTTTGGTTATATTTTTTTTCGCCGATTCTGCTATGCGTATTATCCAAATAGACAATCTCTTGAGAAAATTGACGAGAAAAATTACGCAATTATTTTTGCTGTTTCGTTGATGTGCTATATTTTTGTAGATAAAAGTTTAGCAGAAATAGCAATATTGTTGATCGTTGTTCGAATAGACTCTATAGAACTTCGAATGTTTTTTTATCAGAAACATTTCTATTCGTTCGCTAATCCAAAAATCGTTTAAAAACCTAATTTTACACAATTCAATTGACATGTACTAGGCCTGATCTTTGAAATTTTTCCTAAAAATGTAGATGCAATGAAGCATAACGTTCCGCAATTTTGTGTCTTTCATGACTTCTCGAACGATGACTAACGTGAAAACTTTGAGTCTTTTACATTCACATAGCAAAAAGGCGAGAAGAACATAGATTAGTGAACGAATAGAAGGCGAGAAAAAGGAACATAAAAAACATAAAGAAACGTCTATCTATATCAAATTTTCTCCGTCGCGTTCCCTTCTCGTCAGCTTTATTTCTTCTCATTCCAGCTCTTTCATTGGCCTTTTCTCTTCACTCACTACGCAATTCCTCCACTATTTGCTTTCTTGTATCTTCCTTTCCTTTCTTACTAATTGTAAGTGCAAAACACATTGTCTACCTATTTTGATGGCTACGTTGTGATATCGCTAATCACAGCAATTCGATTGCGTATGATCATCAGTGAGAGGTCGAATTGGCTGCATTTCTTCACCGATGAATATTCCATTTGTCTGCTCGAGCCGAATTCATTCCACAGCTCATTGTTTGTAAAGCTGAATTTGACAAGTCCATCATATGAATGAATGCACAGGATAATGTTGGTTATGAAATACACTCCGAGAATTGAACGTTCTTTTTCCAGGTCAAAGGTGAAACACGTAATGAAAAAATGTTTGTCTATTTCCTAGGTTATGATAATTTTGGAGTTGGGTTATTCGACGGTACATGTTCATCTAGTTCATCTCGTTTCGAATAGCTGCCGAGCTATTTAACTTGGCCATTCGAATAGGCAATATCCAAAAAACATTATGGACAGACAGAACGTACAGCATATGCTTACATCAGGAGGAGGAGCTAGCATTGATCATGTACATCTTGATGGACTGTTAGAAGCATTATTAGTTCGGCAGCTTCACCTCACTAGCTAAGTATATTTCTTTCGAGGCACTCAGACCGCTGCTGGGACCAAAAATTGGTATTTGAATGCAAGTGACCCCTAATTTTTAGGCCTTCAGGTCTACTTACTTGGTCCTCATCCGTTCTTGAATTTCATTGTGGTCAGTACCTGGGGAATTTATTTTCTATCTCGGTCGATCGAGGGCATCTTTCGCCGTTAGGCCAAACTTTTCCACATCCTGTCTGATAGTGTCCATCAGCGGCTTATTGGGTCTTCCATGAGGTTTCCGGGATTGAGCGTCACGGCTGCGTATGACAGTGATGCGACGTCGCTACGATCCACATGCCCAAACCATCTACACTTTCTCTCTCGCACTTTTCTAGCCATTGGCGCGATGCTAAGGAAGCGCTGGATGTCATCATTCATGATGTGGTCGTGTCTTCCTACTCCCAGACATCAACATAACGTTCTCATCTCTATGACATCGGCAGTACACTCGCACTGCGCTATAGCCATCCAGCATCCCGCTCCATACAACGTTGCCGGACGAACAACGCGCCTGTAGGCTCGTAGACATTTCTCGGTCGCTCGGACTCCCGAAGCTTGGCGCCAGTACGCCTATACTGGATTGATTCGTATGTGGATCTCCTCGGTGAGGTGGCCATCGCCGCCGATGAAGGTTCACAAATGTTTGAACTTCGTGAATTTCTCGTGGCACACTCCGTCGATGAAAATAGGGCCATCATCGTGATGGCCGCACGCCATATATTCCACTCTTCTGACGTTGAGCCGCAATCCATTATCTCCTAGGCGGTCTTTAGAGTGCTGTTCAGGGCTTAAATTTCTTCAAGGGTCCTGCTTGCGGGGAAAACAACCAGGTTAGACGATCAGAGGTCAACATTGGCAGCGTCCGTGCAAAGGGCGAAAAGCAGCGGTGAAAAGGCGGTCGTTTGATGGCTGAAGCTTGATGGTTGATGGGACCAACACTTGCGCTGAAAAGTGATGATTGTCCAGGTGGACAGCAGACAGCACTACTGACGCCGTGCTAGAACAGCTTGATCAAGCTGAAGCAAGCCTCCGGGATACCGCATTTCTTTATGCGGCAGAAGATGAGGTTATGTGGTTCTCGACCAAGAGCTTTTTCAAGTCCGAGAAATGCCATTTGCAATGGAATATGGTTGTTCCGATAGTGCTCCAAAAGTAGTCGCACGGCATGGATGGCACCAGTGGTTCCAAAGCCGCATTAATGGTGCTTGAGGCTGACAAGATGACGCAGCTTTCCATCTAATGCTCTTTTAAGGATTTACATGATGTGGCAAAACAACACGGTTGGACGATAGTTGGTACATCCAGCGATATCCTCTTTGCCCTTCCACATCGAAAGTGCTATGATACTCGACCAAAATTCCGGGATAGTTCCTCCGTAGATGATGTTGTTGAGGAGGCGTACGGAGACCCTCCGTACGCCTCCTCAAGCACCTTCCATATTTCAGTTGAGGCATCATTTGTTCCACGTGCTTTCCTTCTCCTCACTGAATGCCTCTTACTGGCTGCGTTTGCTGCTTCGAATTCTAAAACCCGAGAAATGCAGCTAGAGGCTGGGTCAGCATCCTCAACAGACGGATGATGAAAGTGTTCTTTTGTAATCTCTACGAATGGCCTTAGAATGGCCCAGTGATCGCAGAGGACATTATGATTTACATTTCATATGTGCCTCATTTTGCCCAGCACCTCATATTGCTTGTTGCTGCGCTTTCGCAAGTCGAAAGAGCTTGTTCGTCCCTCACTTTGGGAATTCTTCAGCTGGGATTTTTCTTTATTTCAGAGGTAAGGAAAAAGTAGTTCCGTGCAAAATCGAAAGTCACAAAAGTTATGCATATTGCATTGTCAACCAAATTAATGCTGTCATATATAGACCATACAGCACTTTTCCTTAATACCAGAGTTATCCTTGCCACTTGCCTTCTACCGTTCCCCAATAATAAACGTATCCTTGCCACATACGGCTAACGACCTTAACGCCTATGTCAAATCGATTTGAGTGTTACCCATATCGTTGCGTTAAGATTAGCAGTATTCCTTCCAGAAATCTTTTTTTGCCTTGAGTGTACATGTTTTGCTGATTGCATGTTGAAGCAATCAGTGTAGCTTCCAGGATTTTTTCGTTTTCCAGACATCGCTGCTACTTTCACCTAAATAAACATCTTCGATGGAGAATATTTTTTCTTTTTGTTACTTATATTCGGCTTGAGTACTTGAATTAGTCGAGTTTAGGCAATCATTTTGAACTGAAGATATTTGCTAAACTTTCGTTGAAATTTGTTTGCTGAATTTTATTAGTTGTTGAGGGGTATTTATTGTGAGGTTATGGCACTAATCTCTCTCTCAAATGATAAACTATAGTCAGATTAGGACATCGAAATATAATACTTCCGCACACCAACATCTCAAACTTGCTGTCGTACATCAAAACAAGGGTCATTTCGATGCTCGTTGATTAGTCGAGCCATTAATTTTTGCACATAAATGCTTTGTAGCCTACAAAATTATAGAAAGCAGCTCATTGATCCTCATGGAATGTCTCGTTCTCTATCGCAAATTTAAAATGCCTTATAGGCGAATAGTAGTATGCCCAACAAGGATAGGAGGATTTTCTTCGAAGGATCACTCGAGGGATTCTCGATTAGTTTCGTGAATTCTATAGCAATAATCGTCAATGCTTGACATTTTTTGAGTTGCGGGATTTATCTAATCTATTAACAAATTTTTACGCTGCCCTAGCTTTCCATCTAAGAAGAAAAGAGAACGATCATGCGTCACAAATAATATCGTCATATCGGACATAGTCGCATTTTCAAGCTTGCATTCAGCAAACAAAACAATAATAAAGCTTGATTGAATAAGCATCTATACTTATATCTCACAAATAAGCTCAGTTTATTCGGCTGCTCTTCTCAACACTGCAAGTACTATTCGTTAAGCTTGATTGCTTAATTTCCCTCAGCAAATCTTTCAATGCGTTCAACTGGTATTTCAACTCAATTTGCGTGCACTTCTAAAGAGTGTTGTTCATGTTTGCTAACCCAATGAAGAACCAAGCAATAGCAATATGCAAGCGTTGTCAACTAGAAATCTAGGCTCCGATGCGAGAATATCTAGGCACCAAGATATGCTGCAAAGAAACGATGCTTCAATCGGCTTGATTAGCTTTTTCGATTCCCTCAATTCAAGCGCTTTTTTTCGCGGAAAACATTTCAAATACTAATCAATATCAGTACAAAAATTGCCGAAAATCATCTTTTTTATTGCATTGATTACTGGTGATGTTTTATTGTAATATTTAATAAGGTTTTAAAGCTTTTCGTAATTAATCCAATACCCTAAGGGAATCATCGAATGCTCATTAATTTCATCGATAGTCCAACATCTAATACCCGCATTAATGCTCATTTATTTATGAGAACTCTTTCTACGATATAAATATTTGAATTTTTTTCATCAGCGCAAAGAAAAACGAATTGCATTCGTTCGAATTTCATTCGCGCACTTGTACTTAGCAAAATATTCCACTCATTATTTGTCGAAAAAATTCTCATACGATCGTAATGCAAATAGATATGATGGGAAACATTTTCGGTCTGGAAATATAAAGATTTTCTTTTTCACCTCAAGCTGAGATCTGAACTCTTTTTTCGGGTTCAGCCTAAAATTCGATCTCTTCTTCTTCAGTTCAAGCTGAAATTCGATCTTTGCTCTCTCACTTCAAGCTCAAACTTGAACCCGAACTCCTTTTTTTGGTATGGTTCAATGCCAAAATCTGATCTTTTCTGGCTTACCTCAAGCTCAAACTTAGCTCCTCTTTCCACTTCAACTTGTAATTTGAACGTTCATTGCAATTTAACCGGAAATTTGTGCATCATTTACAACTATAACAACAAAATTTTCCATGTTTATATTATGCAATAATCCTATAATATGTTGACTATTTCATCGCTGAAAAACAAATGAAAATATCACATTTTTCATTGATAATTCCATTGATTTTCCCAATGCAATAGGAAATGTTTCGATACGGTAATGACGTTTATCAAGAGTGTTGCTTACTGTAACTATTACGAAGATGACGTGATTTGCAACAAATACCGAATCTTTTTACGAATAATAAACAACTTGCCTACATCGACCATAAATATGACCATATTTAATATTTAAATATGACATCGGCCATAAAAAATAAAGATACAATTTTCTAGGAATCTTCGTTTCATTGCTAAAATATTTCTACAGGTTTGATTGAATTATCATAACTGTTTCAATATGCGAGCATTGTTAAAACGATGAATTTTCAAAGGCAGCGATAATCGCTCGCTTAGAAAACTAAGAAATCTAATTGTCGAGGACAGATCTTTGCACCCCCCCCCCCCCCCATCCACACCCCCTCCCCCTCCTCCTCCCACCTTGAAATGACTCGTCCTTCATCTTCTCATTGAACTGAGTCATTCTCATCTCTTCTCTGGTCTCAAATATGGTGAAGTAGGAAGTCGATTTTTCATAAAATATCTGCAACTTTCGTGGTGAATTGTTTTTCTGAAGCGATCGAAGCAGTGCTTTGCATCGTCAATTAAAAAGGTAACTAATATCAGCCGAATATTATTATCTTCATTTCATTGAGCCAAAAAAATTACCTTAGAGATAATCCATACGTTCACATCTACACATTGATAATTTGTCATCATATTCACACTTCCTATAAGCATATGCTCAACGCATATCTAGAACATTTTTGAATATTTGTTTTTGAAGTTTTCTACATATGATCATATTGTGATAAATCAAACGTGAATAAATTTTCCCTCAAATATTTATCGTTCATTGATGACTCTTTAAATTGGTTGCCTAGGTGAGCGAAATGCAAAACATATATATAGTGGATTTGTTTCATAATATGCCATTATAATAATTATCGCACATCGGATTGACTTGCTTTGCAATACGTCTACGATGGCGCAGTTTTTTCAATCATTTCTTATCATTTTTCTAATATGATTAGTGATATTCAGAGCTTGTTGATGACTATTATGTTAGTAAAGAGGTTTAGATTTCTAGGGGAGGGGGGGGGGGGGGGACTCTGGATTAAATCTCTACTTCTTTTTTTGGCAATCAACAGTCCTTGTTGGTTTTTTAGTATTTCCTGTAGAATGTTTTCCGTAGCTTACGGTTAGAAAAACTGGAGCAATTCAGTGGATGATAATTTGGGAACTTTGAAAAGAAACGGATTGAGAACATGAAGCTCTATTTGTCTTACATAGCCATCTTCTTCTATTGGTGCATAGCATTGTTTGATATAATTTTGGGGAGTGCTGTATTTACTTAACCTTAAAATGTCTCAAAGTTGTGTCACGGTCTTATAACATTTTTGAATTTAGATGAGCAATTTCGAATGTATTTCTTTCTTGATCGAATAGTTTCACATCAATTGACATGGGAGTTGTAATTTAGGGAATTATCGCGCACTTTGCTCATCTAAACTGATAACGGACTCCGTATCATGCAGATATATCACAGGTACTCACATTCTCTTTCTGGCCCTTCTTTCTAGGCCTCTCGCCAATCCGCTTACGTTTCTGCTTTCCTCTCTCTCTCCAATTCCTCACCTTCCTCTCGTGGTCCCATATTAATATTTCTCACACAGAGTATATTATTTACAGCAAAAAGTTCCTCATACATCATAAAGAAATTTCATGTAGCATTTGTTGCGCAAAATTTCTTCGCATTTAGCTAGACCGATATTCCTTCATATTTAGATGGACCGAAGCGACTACGAAAGCATCCTATTAATAGCTTCTAATCAACTAACGCTCTTCATCAACGAAACTTTTGAGAATTGAATGTTATGCAATGTTTTTCATCGATTGAAATTAACAATGACTTAATAAAATCTCCATAACAACAGTCTCTTTGATATCATTATAAAGAATTCATTTCATGCATCACAGAAACTTTAGGTTCTACTTGTGAAAGATTTCCACTTTGATTGCCGCAATTTTATGTGATAGACAATGAATTTCCGATTGATATTTTGCAAAAAATTCAACAATAGAGATTGAGCTTATATCAATCAAATATCGATTGTACTAAAGGAATAATATTATCATCATTTGAGGAAAATCTTTTTGATAACAAGTGAAAAATCACTCTCGTCTTTCGTTGGCATTAGATTAGGCTTCTCTTCAAGAGTGTCAAGTCTCGCTCTATTGATGCTCATTATAGAAACTCTTCTAAGCACTTTTTTTCCGCTTCGCTTTTTGTGATTTCAAACACTTCTTGAACATTATCCTTCCTGCAAAAATGCTCAGACCATTTGATTAGTGGTGTTGTTTCGTTTCTCGCTTCACATTTCAATGATATTCAGGCTTATCTTTCTTAATCACTCCTCGGATAGGATCATTTCAAACGATCACCTGAATTTCCTCATTATAACAATCTTTTATATCGAAAAAATTGCGAAATCTGTTTTTATTTCTTCGGTGAATTAACAGCAAAGTTGATGGCAACAAAGGAACTCTAGAAAACCTATTCCGACATTTCTTCTAAATACACCTCAACCAAATGTTATGCCGAAACAGAGGTGAAGAAACCCGGCTTCGATCCCCAGCTAATTTCCCCACTGATGCCAAAAAGCTGACTGCCAAGGATTCCAAAAATCTCCTCACAACAGGCATGTGAAGGCATGGTTGGCAGCTACAACGATAAGGGAATCGATGAAATTTCGGTTGCATTTGTATTTTTGTATCTTTGTATAGAAGCAGAAGTGAGTATGATTATGAATATCCACATATTCACGATTGTTGATTGTCGATGATATGATATTGGTGAAACCTGCTTGGTGATAGATGGAGGTAGCAATGATGTGATAGCTCAGCTACCTCATCTTGTATCGTGCTCGATTAATCAGTAGGCTTGCATCATTAGTGCAGATAACGTTCGAGAAAAATTGAATACGTATGGAAGCAGTGTTCGATCTTTTATCTAAATTTTTTGTTGCGTATAGATTGAGGATATTTTCTTCGATGCCTTTCTAGAACTAAGAATTCGACAGTTCTTACAATGCCTATCAATATCTCAACTTGCTTGAATCTTAAAGTAATTGTCGACGTTTTAATCTTCGATGCAACTCTACTAAGGTAGTTTGAGGTCCAGACTTCACTTAAATATATACGAAATTTAAGCACAAATTGAAATCACCTAGTTATGGTTTAGTTATTTCACTGAGAAGGAGTCGTAATTTTTTATTGAGACAAAAAAACGCGAATTTAAATTGCAAACCTTTGTTCGATATAGGAAACTTTGAAATTTCACAAAAAATGATACTGGAAGCAATATTCATGCCATTCAGATAAAATTATGAATGCAGAGATAAATTTGATGAGAACTCATGCAGTCGAAATTGCTCTGTGAGCATAGTCTTGACAAAAATGAATCAGATAATCAGCTTTGAGTATTCGCTAATTGAACTCTTGATAGCTTTATGATGCTAATTAAGCTAGTATCAAACCTTTAGACTGGAACTTTTGCAAAAATATACCGATGGCTGAAAATTGGTCTTGTAGAAGAAAAATTGAACTGTCTCACCTTTTCCCTTACACCCCTTCCCCCTCAACATATATTAATGCAAGAAAAATCGACCAACGGCTCGTCTTCGACCAGAAACTTTGCAAGAAGATGCAACCGACTGAATTAAATTTGATGAACGAACACAATATTCGCAGTTCACTTGCGAATTATTGTGCTTGTTAACAAACCTCATTTTGCATCTTAATGCAAGCTTGATGTAAGCTTATCTTTATAGCTTAATATAAGGCTAATATGAGTTTTGCTTTAAAGCTTATCAACTCAATACTAGTAGTACTAGTAGTTGCGTGATTTCCATCTAATATATTTGATTGTCCAATGCAGAATGCCTTCTCTGCACTAGACGAACTATCAAAAAGAATACGCAACATTAGGCAAAAGTTGTTTGCAATGATGAGAAGTACACATTTGGAAAAAAAAGTTGTTTGCAACTGGCAGTAAATCGAAATTCTTGCTAATATGCTAATTAATCTAACATTGTAAGCTAGTTAAGTAAGCATTGTAACCTAATTAAGTAAGCATTGCGAGCTAATTATGTAAGCGTTCCAACGAAAATTATTTCTGATGTCCACTGCTATTGACGTGATTCAATTATACTATGATACGTAGAAATGCAATTCCCCTTACACACATCTCACTAGAATTTGAAGCTGAAGCTGCAAGAACATATTTGATAGAACACAGCCGAATGCGAAGTAAACACATGAATTTTTTTTGCAATAAATCTTCTCGCAGTTTCAATATTCGCTATGTCGCATTTTATCTATAACTTCAATTGATATATCCATGTTTCCTGGCAGAGTTTATCGCGGAAAGGTATAATAAATTACCCGGGAGAATGCAGGTGTCGCAACTTGGGGAATCGAGGAAAAACGTCTCCCGGCTTGCTTTTGCCGCATATTCGCAAATGTCATCCATCCATGGCTATCATTGATCCATGTGCTTGATCCGTGACTGCTTCATTTAGGTGGAAATCACTGCAGTGATTTTCAAGTCGCTCTCCTAGATCACTCCCTCCCCACCTCCTCCAGATCGCTG
>JAARMF010003508.1:0-19684 GCA_022844705.1 Toxascaris leonina
TTTAATGTGCTTAGATTGTTTTGTAGATACGAGTTGAAGTGATTTCGACTTTGATCTAAGAAGGTACGACCCTTCATCTAAGATATATTGCAGAGTAATGACTCCGTTCAACGCTTAAAGCTTATTTCGGAGCTTACGCTGACGTTGACGCTTGTTGCTGATGAGCTGATTGGATAGTGCTATTATAAGGTATGGTTCTTTTTTTTGCGTCATTTCGAGATTTTTTTTTCTGAAAGGGAGAGCGGTAAGATAGGATGCAAATCGTCGTTTACAGATCTAACACCTATAGACGGGGCCATATTTTCATTGCGGTTGTTGGGGGTGGGGGGGGGGGGGTATTTGAGAGGTTTTTTACCATTGCGCTGGTGCTGCATCTCGTGTTTGGCAGAGAAAAAACTTCGGAAGAAATGATTTTAACAGGTGCGGTCATATCGGTTTGCAGGGAAACTAGGAACTGTTGAAGTAGTAAGGGTAGACTAAGGAAGAGCTGAACGTCAAAGGAGAAACAGAAGGGAGGAGGAGGGATAGGACCACTCTGTCTTATTATTAACAGTGGAACTAGCGAACTAGATAAATATTAGTGCTCAAGTGTGGTAGACGAATTGTACGCGAACGCTATCGCTGATGCTATCGAGGAACCTAACACGATTGTAGACCCCTCAATATTGCGTTGATCGTATGTCAAGATATGAGTGCCAAGAGGGGGGTCCGTGTTGTGGCAGTGTTGTGTAGCTATGCCAGGAAAAAAAGAGCCACATTTTAACGTTCTCGCTATCGAGGAGTTGATCTGTTTTACGGGGAAAACGCGTTGAATCTCAAAAAGTGATTGCAATAGTTCTTGCACAGAGTTTAAATTGATTCTTTTTTTTTTCACCGTAGTGTTGCAGCACAAAACCATCTAGCGCAGAATACTTAGATCCACATATTGATGCAGCTTCGAATATACTAGACGAAATTTGGCTGCCAATATTTGTCCTGCCGATAGGTTAAAGGTCACGATGGCTGTTATCAGAATGGCTACTCACATAATGTAGTGACCATCGGTGATGTGATGAAGTCGAAGATGGATTTTGAAATTCGCAGAGATCTGTTAGAAACGCTGTTCAAGTTGCTCGTGAATCAGTAAGTCGTCTTTTGTAGAATTACGTCAAGAGATCATAGAGACCGCGCCGCGGGGACCCCCTTGACTGAAAATGTGGAAGGGATGCAGCCGGGGAGGTTCAAATTACGAAAGGAAAGGTACGAAAATAGTTTGTACAAAAAACATTTTTTTCCTAAGATAGGATGTTCAGGATTAGTGAAGGTACTACTACAGGGATGTCAGGACTTGGGTACCGAAATCTTCTGGTAGTGGCAGAATTGTTGGGTGAAGGCAAAAGTATGGCTAAGTTTTGGCTTGGTTTGAAATTATAAGTGAAGGTATCGAATTTGAAATTGATGTTGAGTTCATTTCCCTGATTCCCTTCGAGCCCAGGAATGGCTTCCTTCTTTGACCAACCCCTCCCCCCCCCCCCCCCCCCCCTCCAACCCCCTCGTTCTATTCTTACCTCTGCCATTTCCGCTGCGTTGAATGCTATGGTTGGGACATATCGAAGACAAAAAGTACTCTAGGTTGCACTCAGTAGTAGCATCGAAGCAATCGTTGAAGCAAATTTGTGGTCGTATCTCTAGTGAAGCACCGAAAAAATAGTTGAGAACCTCCGGACGCGTATGCAGTCATGCGTAAGCGCACAACGAGGCTACAGGTGGTTGTAAATTATTCCCACGGTCATCTTTAGCCCCAGAAAGAAGCGCACCAAAATCCGTTTAATCGTTTTTTTTTTCATGCTGTAAGTTTATGGAGAACGTTTCGCTCTTCGAGGATATTCCCTTCTGTTGAAGCCTGTTTACCTGATCGCAATCAAAGTGGGTCATCCGGATCGCCGTTCTGAATCTTCTCCCTTTCGAGTTTTGATCCTATCGAAAGCTGAAGAAATGAAAGCTTTTAGTTGTAGTGTGCAGAGTTTATTAAGAATTGCAAATAGGATTCTATTTGTTAGTACTTGACGTGTTCCTTTGGCTTGTTGACACAGTTGAGGTATTTTAAGGCATAAGCAAACACCGTGACTGTCGGAACATTCTGCTTTATCATATCAGTATTGCCGTCTAACGGAAGAGCCATTGTTGTGCATTGAAAATGGATCCCGATTTGGTGAGTATTTGTACGAATATTTTCTGCTTAATTTTCTTCTAGAGATGTCTTTTTTGGGTGATGATATTTATGGTTCATCAGAATGGTTTTACAACAGAAGGTTTTCTTGGGGAATGCAGGAAGCAGTTTCCTTCATGATGAGGGAGGGGGGAGGGGGGATGGAGGGGACGGACTTTTCCATAGGAAGGGAAATGGTCGGAAATAGATTCTACCATCCGCTTATTCGCAGTCGACTGCTTTCCAGTAGTTCAGAATTTAGTTGGAGAAGAGAAAGCTTAGCCGAAAAGCAGCTAACAAAGATTTAAGATCCTTTAGTGAACAAAGATTTTCGCAACAAGAATCTTTCATTGTATGAAAGTGTTTCCCAGCGAAAAAATCTTCACTGCTGTGAGGCTTCGAAGCTCTGTTGCCAGACAAATGATTAATGAAGGATATTATGGATTTAGTATTGCAGTCGTTGTTGTTAGCAAGGTGTATAGTATTATCACAACCATAACAGCTATAGCACTTCGTGTATTCATAGGTTCGATATATTCAAGGTAGAGCTTTTGCCATCATATTCGTTTTGATATAGAAAAGTCTCGAGTATGGGAAGTAAGGTGGGATAGATTATTAGCTGGATGGAGTCGTCGAGAATGGGAGAGTTTAGCTGTAAAACGTTTAAAGGAAATCCCAGTAAGTTAAAATATACCCGAGGTCTATGGGTTTTCACCGTTGTCCGTGCATAGATCCACCTCTATTATATTCTCGTATCAGTTTCTCGGGAAAGTAGAGGAAACGGAAACGACAGGACGATCTTATATCTCGTACATGGATGGTCTAGGTTATTTGTGCACTGAACGGCGAAGAGAGAGCGCCGCTTTTCATGCCTCAACTAGAAGTTGAGATCTTCTTATAGCTGTTATGAGGGTTTGACGTTTTTCCACCTATAGAATAGGACGCCCTGTTGCTATGCTATTGTTGAGCCTAAGCATCAGTTGTTTTTTTTTTTTCACTTGGACATGAAGGTGGGGACATTGGGTTCGAAGGGAGGAGATGAGCTGAATCATGGTTATAGATTTAGATTTGTATACTTACAGCAATGAATGAACTTTTAGGGAAGCATTTGAAGGAATTTTATTACTGGAGATGATGAGTGAAGTATATAGATTGAGACTGTTACCTTCCAGGATGGTGAATTCGAATTGGAGGATTTTATGTGTATTGATGAGGAAGAGGATACGAATGAACCATCAACGGTGGGTTTTTTTACTGAAGTAGTTCGTCGGTCGATGTTGATGATTTAATGGTCCTGTTAAATAAACTATTTATTGTTTTCGATGTATCGGCGATATACTTCGTTTTAGAGTTCAATTTGTGAGTTGTCAGTGAAGCTAACAGTTATCAGTAGCCGATGAGATCAGCAGTTACCAGTGCGAAGATAATTTTTTTAGTTTTTGTGGAAGTAGTTTCCGATGGTATTATGAAATTGTTGATATGATGATATGATCACCGAGCGTCAATACGCCATAAATACCTCATGGGCATTATGGGATTTTTCCCAGATTGTCTAAATTTGCGTCATCAGCGATTATGATTCTGTTTGAATGTTATCAGTTATGGAGAGGCTCTATAGGTTAAAGTGATACTTGTTATCAGTAAACAACAGCAACTTATCATTGTTGCAAGAGTTTTGCCAAAATTACTGGAAGGGAAATATCTCCGAAGTTGCCCTAGTTATTTCTGAGTTTCTTTGAAGCGTTATTGATTTCTGGATTTTTTTTATATCGTGATATTGGGAGTGATTTCCATAGGACAACGGGCATTCGTATATAACGGAATGGATTGTGAGGATAGAAGAGAAGTGCTGAAATGATAGAAAATGGGAATAGACCGGTGGAATGACGAGAAAGTTGTAGAAGTTGCGACAGCAGATGGAATGATGTCATGATGCTGCATTTCGAGAAATCAAGGATTTTAACAAGAGTCCAAATATTAGCGGACTGTCAGCTAAAACAGAATGGGTGAGTGGAGATCGAATATATGGACTGAAACCGAGAGCTGGCTGCTGAACATCTTTAGCTCTATCTTGTGCATTCATTTATAGAAGTCTTGGGTCACTTTTCAATGACCTTGGGTGCAACCTGACCCGGATTTCGGTGGAACCTAATCCGGAGTTGATATTGCTGTGGCCGTGCATATATGCTGTATGCATCTGCGGAATGCCATAGCTGCCCGTGGCCTTATGCGTTTCTTTTGCACGACGGATGTGCAAGCGAAATTGAGTGAGTGAGATCGCCGTTGGATAGGGTCTGTGATACCAGTGAAATCATTCGACGGCAGATCGGTGAGGCAAGTACCACAGCATTCTAATGGGCCCTACGGATCTTGCAACGAACGTACCGCGCACCTTATTTATTGAAATATTCGGAGTATAGAATAAAACGTGAATGTGTGTAAAGGAAAGACTACACAGATGCGAACGTTCGTTTCAGAGCGGAACTGAGTTGTCTCACCGACGCAAAGATTTCGAGAGCGATAAAGATGAACGATGTGATAGGCAATCTGAAGCATTGAATCATTCGACGAGTTGGCGGACAACATCTCGTGCATGGCATAGTAGATGTGTTCCACGGAATTCATCTTATCAGCCTTCATCTAAACGGTCCAATGATCCATTGTTGATGGAAAGGCATCCAGATTTTGATGGATTTTTGAAAAGACGCAACGGAAAGCTTGAGGAAATGCGCGCAGAAACAACGAATCGAGAAGAAACGAGGCCGGACAAGCGGCAAAGCGAGTCGCCTGAAAGGAAGCGTGATTGGACGATAGAAGTTGGAAGTATAGAAAATATTAACGAAGATGTGACTCTCGAGGAAGTTGATTGCTGTAAGTTGTTCCGGTTCTGCTGATATCCATATGGGTGTGAGTGGAATTTACATACAACCGCATATTCTATAGACCACAAGTGTAAGGGTGTTGCTGTTTTCTAGACAAGGTGTTGTGGAATGGATGAGATAATGTGAGGGATAGTACGAGAACACTCATAGAGCTTCTTGGTTCGCTTGAAGTATATGTAATCTTTCCAATTCTACCTTAATTATGAGTCATGTTGCGGGTTGATGTTACGTTAAACTGTGAATAAAGAGCTTTTATTTATTCATTTATTTGTTTAATGGCAACAATGCTTGTTGCAAAAACGAGTGAATTATTGTGCTGTAAAGAAAGTCGTTCAGCGAAGTAGACGGTGGCTGAACGAGTTTCCCTATCCATAATCTGGAATTTCTCTCAAATATTCAATCGGTTCTTCATGCCTTGGGGGTTTTAATCATCCTATGCTTTATGGCCTCTAAAGATTTCGATTATACGCCTTTTCAAATTTTATCAAGAACGCAATAACTTTGCTGGATTTTGAAGATATGAGACTATTGGAGCATATTTTGGAGCTTTTTGGGCACCTTTCTCGGAGCCAATAGTATATAGCATTTGGCGCGTGAATCATTGTAATTTACAGGTGACAGTGACGAAGAAAGCGTGTGTGATATTATTTGTGAATCGAACGGATTACAAGCGGTTGGCGCAGATAAATCAAGATCAAGTGATCACGGTTTGCCTGGAAGGTATCGATCTATTGTATGATGAGGCCTCCTTTCTTCGACTGGTTTGATGGATCAACAACTGATATATGAATAGATTATTAGGCGTTATTGTAAGTTTCGAGATTATTGACTCAAATAGGAGACCTGTCTATCGTCAGTTTAGCCTCATTCCAACGTAAGCACTTTTCTTCAGCTGCGTTCGAGCTAGTTGTCAACTCTTGCTACACACCTTTTGAGCTCGTTTATAGACGTACATGTAAATCCCTAGTAACTTTGAGCTCATTTATCGGTTTCATCACTAATTTTCTATAATTTGAGTGAGTATGGAATTGAAACTTGAAGCGTGGAAGATGCGAATTTTTTTAAAGATGTTTAAGTGAGTGATGATTTGTAGAGATGAACGAGACGACAGGTTTTATTGTATAGTTCGTTCGTTAAAAATTGGCATTTTCAGTGAATCTTTCAAGCATGGAGGAATCGGCGATTTGACGACACATGACGATCCTTTACTAACATATGAGGAAGATTGGCCGGATCTATTAGGTGAAGTAGATGAAGAAGCTGTAAGAAAGGCTGCCAACGAACCGATTACAATCGAAAGCAATCTAACACTTATCGTGCCACAACTCTCGATCAACAATGAACGCCAAGATTGCGGTAGAAGTTCAAGAGGCGATGAACGACTCGAAAATCGAGCGTCCAGTGATACAAGAGTACGAAGTGACTCGAAACGGAATGAGGATCGTTCAGGTGGTAGAGCATCGCAAAACATTTCGTCAATTTTCATTTATCAATTCTTAACATTGAATTTCTCGACGATCTCATCAATGGGGCGCAAATGTATAGCGATATTAATGGGATCGGTCGTATCAGCCAACTTTCGATTGTGACGATCGATGATGGTGTTGATGATGTGAGGCGAATCATGACGCTACTAGAGGACACTTCAGAGAAAAGACTATCGTAGGAACGAATAACGGCGATGAACGTCACCATAGAAATATTAAATAAATGAGAATGATATATATATAAAATTTAAAAAAAAAGATATTTTTATATGAGTGCTAAAGGACTTCAGAGATGCGATGCTTTTAAGCATCATCATCAAATCCAACAAGAGAAGATTAATGATTTCATAAGAAATGAAAAGAAAAATGCAAAGATTGGAGCAAACGAAGAGTAAAGCATTTAATAAAAATGGAGCACGGCATCGTCGTATCGAGCATGTTTAAAGCATCACAGCATTTTACAAAGGGGAAGTGATCGTCAAAAAGGGCGTCGCTACATATGATTCGTATGGAGAGACGATTTGCATGGACGAGTTCGGTTAGATGAGTTTTCATGCAGTTTGGTCAGATGAGACGATAGACGGTGTGAAAACGTTGGATGCCGGGCGCTTCGCAGCGTCCTTGTTTGTCGTTATCAGATGGAAGTAGTTGCCGGAGAAGTTTCAGCGGAAAGAAGGCAGTGCGGCGTTTCGGAAATGCAACAAGGAGGATTTTGCGAACTGAGATATGAGATCAACATTTCCTAGCAATGGAGGATCGGCTGAAAGCATTCAGAGGAAGGCTCTGCTTTTGAGGTCGAAACAAATGATGTACAGAATCGGAGAGATGAATCGAGGCCGGAGGAATGAGTCGAAGATGTCCTGTACAGCTGATCACTAGGAGCGACATTTGCTAGCAATACATGGCCGCTGAGTAATCATTTCCTGGATTTGCGAATAGCGTGGATGTGTTCCTCAGGTGAACTGTTGGGGAAAGGGTTTCGACGAACTGAAGTTATACTAGGAAGGAACCCTAAAAAAGAACGATGAAATCCGATGAAGCGACGAAATCATGCTAAGGTAAAGGCTGAAGTTACGACGGATATGCTAAGGAATCCTCAATTGCCTCAGAAGCTGAGGAACACCTGAGGAAGAATACTGATATGAACTATATGAAAGGTTGTTCGAGAAGAAATGAGGCTTGAAATTTGCGAAGGTTTCAATGCGCACAGAAGCAGGCAAGGTAAAAAGAATTACTGGATTCGATTGGAGAACGTGGTCAAGTGGTCAAGCATTGACCTTGATTGGCCGTGGTCAAATGCAACGAAAATATGTTTTGGGAGGGAGGGCCTCAACGTTGCTTGCCATTTCAACCCTTGCGCTACCTTCATAATGCCGGCTTGCATAGTAGTGACGGTTTACGGAGCGGCACATTGGAACTATTGGACTGGTGAAAAAATCTTTCGGACCAGACCAGAACTTTCGAGAGAACTTTTCATAGCGTGACCTTTCGAGGATCTTTCATGGCATGACCTTTCTCTGTCGCTCGCAGGAAGCAGCTAGCTTCGAAACGCTCTTCACATAGCATATCAATGCCAGAAGATTAGCAAGCGAGCGACGTCGATTTCCTGCGCTGTCCAGTGCAAGTGCTGATGGCAGTCGATGAGTCGCGTTTGGAAAAATGGAGTCACCATGATCTTTGACTGGGCCTTATTCGGAACTCTCTTCTGAAGGAGCGCTGAGCAATAGTGGCGGCGCTCTGAGGTCCTTCAGATATATTTCTGTGACGGGGTAACTACAAAGTCGGCGTGG
This sequence comes from Toxascaris leonina, assembly GCA_022844705.1. Lineage (NCBI taxonomy): Eukaryota > Metazoa > Nematoda > Chromadorea > Rhabditida > Ascarididae > Toxascaris > Toxascaris leonina. The sequence goes on from JAARMF010003508.1 coordinate 8,348, forward strand.
AGCGCAAGCTGTACCGGATAATGTCGCGTCTGCTATCAACTCTCGAAAAACGCTCCGAAATTTGTGCATGGGACTTATCTCTCTCTCAGTGTCGACGAAGAGACATGAATTCCTAGTTATGCATGAGGCAATTCACGCATGCTGGAAGTATAATATTGAATCTAGTGATGTCGCTTACCCGGTTCGGGAAAGTCGATCGAAGACGTTATACGGAGAAGTGAGTACACTATTGTACCGGTGTTAAGTTTTTCTTGTTTGATTTTCTCTTTCGTTCTTTGTTTTTCTGCTTTCGACACTTTTATATTTGAGCTATTGCTGCGAGGTCATAACCCTAAAGAGAGTTGGTTGGTTTTTCTTGATGAAAAGAGGATAGCGCTCTTGAATGCTACAGGTAGAAAACGTCTCAAAAAAACTTCCTGAAAGTCCCATATTGCTTCAAATGGTGCGCTTATTTATATGATGTCGATAGGAACAGAAATTTTCGTAAATTTCATATCCATCGAGTAGGCTAACAAATATTAGCTAAGCGTTTATGGATGCGCCGAAATGCTTTTTGTATATGCAGTTTTTTCCACAGATTTAAATATCTTCACGCCGGAACGATAGCTGACTTCAATTGTTAGGTGTTGATGCAGCTTTCCTTCGTCCTTCTGCATTTAATGATCCTTTTTAATGAACCAATGTTTATAAGAGCTGAGGTGGGCGTTTTCGCAGTTCTTTGATCACTCTTTGATCGTATATCTGTGAAGTTCGATTGTTAAAGTGCAAAGAGCAGCGATTAGTGTTTACTACGATAATCATTTGACAAGCGGCTAGTAAACAAATGCAGTTGGATCGCTTTACTCTAGAAGTATGGCTAGATCATTAGCGAACGAAATACAGACAAAATAATTCTCAAAATATAGGTCTATATATTGCAGTAGTAATTTTGATGTAGGTATACTTAAATGATGATCGACGGGAAGTGGGGTGAAGGGGGAGGAGTGGGTGTAGTGAGGGGAGGGTGTCAAGTAGATTTTTGAACTACAGTGCAGCTAGAAATGATTTGACAGTGTTTTGGAGACTTTGCAAGCTTGTAGTCATGGATTTGTTTCCGAGGAGAATGCTCTACTGTTTCACTTACGTATTTCCTCACTACCGTACTAAAGCTTCCTTTAATATTTAGTGTTAGCACCAATTGTTAGGAGACCTAAAGCTTGTCGCATTGTCTCGTTGTTTGATACTTCCGAATTCGGCAATTCTAGGTAGTATATTCTTTAGCATTGAAAGTTAAACTTTTGTTCGTCGTTGGAGGATCTCGTATTTGTTCCATATGAGTTGTGCTGAGGAAATGCATCCATCTATAATGAAGGCAGCCAACTAAACTCTGCTGCATGGGTTTGAGGTCGAACACTGGACGACCACTTTGAAGCGTTCAATCTTTTTTCGGTTAAATTGCTCTATTGTAATGTTAGGGCATGATATGGATTCGAAGCTGAATCTAGACAGGAGCTTTGCGGAGTTAAATGTGTCCCAGAGAATTATCAGAGAAAATGAAGCAGACCGGAAAAGGCGTTCGATTGCTTTTTCTTTTTTCTTTTTTTTTTTTTTTTTAGTAAATCCGGTGATGAATTCGTGTAGACTTTCATCTTTGTTTATTCATTTATTTTCCCTAATGGCGATTCTTTGGCGTAGATGATAAGCGATATGGGGCTGTAATAATCCTGGAATCATAATATGGATTAATGGATTAAAAGATAGAGGATGGATGAGTTGAGAACTGATAAGGTGATAGATGCCTTGATATCACTGATAAGATCATTAACAACAAGTGCGACACATGCTGGAGCTAGGTAGTGATGATGGTGACATGTGACAGTTGATGTGATATGGAGGGATTGAGTCTCTATAATTAATTCTTGTTGAGATTCGGGTCTTTTCCGACGGAGGGAATTAATTGATTTTAGCATCAAAGTGGTGTTGCATTTAAGGTTTAATTTGCGGAGAATATCAACTGAATTTCCGATTGATTTGCGACAATTTTTATGGATTTGTGGGCTATTGGATGCTCTTGCTTTAAAGCTTAGCTTATTTCCGCCGTGGCGATTGTCATGCTATAGAGGTTTCCCACTGTTTGATTTGGGAAATTTTTTCTCTGAATTTACGCATAATATTTTACAATTAACTAATATTTCAACGTTGTCATAGGGAAATTTTAAAGTCAACATTGCGGAACTATCGGAAATACGTCTAGAAAAGGCATGGAACTGGAAAAGTGAGTATATGTGGAGGTCAGCCGACTTTCGATTGACTTTTGTTAGATTGAGTTTTTGGGGAAATTAGTTGAAGCCAAAAGGATAGCAGAAAGGTCGGATCTATATCTCGGCTTTCAAAAAAATGTGGGTGCTGTTTTTTTTTTAATATGCAGGTAAATCGCCATGGTGGGTTTATTCGTACGGAAACATTAGAAGGTGATACGAAGGTGTTTGTCGTTTGTGAATATGGTGAGCTGGATATGGTACTGATGGTTTCTTATTGGAAAGCACTTCTACGTGCATCGGTTTTGAAGGAAATATCATCACGTTAGTTGAGTTTATATGGTTTTTGAGGTGGGCCTTTTTTTATTGTTGCCTTTAAAGCTAGTCATATCATGCCCACCTCTACACAGCGTGTCTTTACATAGAAAGTTTGGCACCGAAGGCGTCGTTTTTCTGGCAGTCGATTTGCAGGACATCAATTGGGTAGATATGTGACACCTTCAGGTGTTGTGCTCACCATTAACTAAGATTACACAAGATCGATTTAAGAATGAAGTACTTCAATACTGCCCTCTCACCATTTGCATAATACTCTTATGGGACGATTGACTTAACGATGTAAACACGCGAATCGTATGAGAAGGTATGCCAACGGGCATTTTCGGGTTTATTAGTAGGCGAAGTGGTGTTTCTCGTCTTTGAGTCTTTTCTTCCCATCGAAACTTCGATATGAAAAATAACCGCAGAAATGTTATAAGAAGCATTTTATTTATTTAGTTATTCCGCTGATTTACCTGTTCATTTGTTTTTTTCCTTCTTTCTTTACTCGTTTACTTATTTGTTTATTTGTTTATTTTTTCATTTACAATTTTTCATCGTTCATCGTAATCCAAATATCTCTGAATACTTTCAGAGCAGTGAGTTAGCTGTCGTGCCTATTCACTAACAACATCTAATTACAGCAACTCATTGTGCAGTGTTTTTCTCAGACCTCCTTCATCTCTTCTTTGTTCAGCTTGTTGGCACTTTTTTATTATTACCGTTGCTTATCTTCTTCATAGTTTGCTTACTATCTTTTCGGTTAATGACTGCATTCAATTTTTATATCTTATTCACTCCTTTCGATAGCGATTCATAAACTATTATAGAACTAATCTTCATTCTTCTTCTATGTTTTTTTGTGCATCGAAGTCTCGAATTCATAAAGCTGTGACTGCTCACAAGTGGAATACTTTTGGCATGAAGTGCTCTGCAGTGTATAAAGAAGAACGATCGCTCGGATCTTTGATCAAATCCAGAAGGAGCGGGCAAGTCGTCAAGTCGGAAGTGTGGTAACCATAGAGTTTTCAAGTCGGAGGTGTGGTAACCATAGAGTTTTAAGTCCCTCTTCCGCAAGAAATACGTCACGTAAAATATTAGTAGAAGAGCAGACGAAGGGTGGATGACTGGTTGAGTGGGCGCGCTAATAAGCAACTCATGAACGCTAAGAAAGGAACAGTAGGTCATGAAGGAGGGGTGTCCTTTCACTATGTCTTTCTGCAGCTATGCCACGCAGGAAATTCCTCCTCTATTTTGCGCAAATGAGATTACGTCGTTCGTATTTTCTTCGCGCAAACGACATTGCCGCTGCATACCTTTGCGGCGTTACGATAATTCAATTGGTCCGTGATCGGTGTTTTGATGAACTTAGTGGCTGTTTGGGAATTCGGACTATAAGGCTATAAAGCATCGAAGAAGAAGAAACCATAAGGAAAAATAAATGTTGAGGCCTTCCTGTGGAGGAGTTATCGGAAAGGCCCTCAAATGGTCTTCTGNNNGGGAGGGGTCACATGGGTCATATGGAAGAGCACTACTCGATCACAAAAAGTGTGAAGTGGTACCCAAGAAATTTGGGCCTTCTTGAGCGACGAACGACGCAGTAGCACTTCGACAATAGAAACATGGAGCAGCTTGTAATGACCAAGCGAAAATTGATTATCGTTGTAGCTGTTCAAAAATGACCGAGATATTTTCATGCGAAGGATTTTTGCTGATGTTGATTAAATTCGCCTGCAGTTTAGAGCTAATTTTTATAAGAGCGTTGAGTCGTGATGTCTTCGGTTTTCTCCATCAATTATTTTAAGCCGGACGGAGGGCGAGGGGGCGGGGGAGGGGGGTGGTAGAAAGGAGGAGAGTAGGGGCGCTATATATTGAAGTGGCGCAATTCTTCCGAAATTTTGAACGAATCTTCGAAAGATGTGCTCGTATGCCTGTTGGCTGCAGTTGTGTGGCATAGGGCATAGAAGGATGATTGATGACCGCGGATGTGTGTAAGATGTAAAGGGGTGGGAAGGGGTGGGGAGGTGCGCATTTTCGAGTAAATTTTTGACTCGCATGGCTTGTGCTTGACACTTGGAACTAGGCTAGTTCACGTAAGTTTTTTTTCTAAGAAACTGATATTTGCGATTGGTACTAACCAAAAAGACGTCATAGTAGGTTTATTTATTTATTTATTTATTTTATTAACTGACGTATTTTGTTTGCTGATTTTCATCGCACTACTATCTATTAAAGCAATCTTGCATGTTAACTACAACAATGCTAAATTTTGATGGTTTTGTTTAGTAATGCAAAGCTTAGAATGGCTGAAACGTTGAAGAGACGAGTCTAAAGGATAGTATTCGGGGAATAGTTGGAAGATTCTGAAGAGAAGATGACACTTCTTCAAATAACATAAATGCAGTTGCTTCGAAATCGACATAATCATCTCATTGAACTAATAAAACGAGAAAAAAGTTACGATCGGAAGCAATTCCACGAGATTTAATGTCACAAGTTTTCTATATTTTTTCGCTGAAAAATCTTAACTTTATTAAATATGAGCCATGATGATAGTAATAGCTAAACTGCCTAATGAATGAATAAAAATGAGCGGTATTTGATTCTGCGCTATTTCAGCGCTAGATGCCTATTGGATTTCCATTGGGATTGTGGTTGATTGGCTGGCGATTCACTCGAAAAGTTGTTAATCTGAGGCTAAGTTTTAGCGGTGGAAAGTTCAAATTCGTCTATACTTATAGTCGCATTTCATCACTTTTTTTTTTTTGTTATAGAGATAAAGCAGAAGGATGTTGGAGTGCGCATCAACAGCCATATTGCATTTCCATATAGTTGTTGCGCTTTACGCATCGAGGATAGCATGAGGTATAAACAAAGATTGAGGAGAGAGCATAACTGAGTCTTATAGCGTATTTCTTGAGGATGAGTGGAAGTATTGCTGTGATATGCATAAATTGAATTTCAGGTATCCGAGAGGAGAAGAAAAAACAACTAACTAAAGCTGAGCGTGTAGCATCGTTGAGGGCACGACGTCGACACAGTCCATGTATTCATCAACACCATCGATCTCGAGATGATTTGGGACGACAATTTGAGCCCACCTATCGGCAAGAACAACACCAATTACGCCCACATTTCTACAAGCATATGCCGTCTTTTTCATCGGCGGAATTGAGCCAACGGCATGAATCTAATATCAGAAAGCATCGTTCATATCCTTCGCGTAATGATGAACGACCAGTGATGCATAGAAGCCCTCACGATGACAAAGGAGCAAAAGTACAGTGGGGAAGTGGCAATTCGACGAAGAAAACGGCCTCGCAGAAGGCGGCACCCGATCATGCTGTGAATTCGGCATATCCTGAAACTGTCGCACCGTTGCCACACATGATCTCATCGAACTCATCAAAAGATACAAGAAATAGAGGCGAAACGTTGGAACATCGATGTGCAGTATCTCCCGCATCATCACACGTACAAAAGCCTCCGCCGTCTGTTGTCGAGTCATCGGGCAGGACGTCGCGGTCTGCGATATTCGTAGAAAACCACGTAGGAACATCGAGACGTGAAGACTTGAGACATAATTTTGATGCGAGAGTTGCGAGGAGGCATGTCACTTCTGCGAAATCAGAATGTGCGCTTATTTCGGGGCGGAATGAACACAATGGAAGGTGTTTCCCAAAGTCTGAACGACATGCAACAGAGACGCAAATAATTTCCCCTGTCGTTCCTGCTGAGGAAGCAAAGAAGCAAATAGGAGTCCTTGAAATGAAGCATTCAAGCGGCTGTCGGACAGCAGTAAAACCACCGGAAAAGAGCGCAATAAAAAAGGCTTCGCAGGCACAGAAACCTGCCGATGATGCGGCTCGACCTCATAGACCAGAACAGAATGCTATCCCCCATTCACCCAGAAATGCTCCACTCATATCTTCCACACGTTCGACAAACGCAACAACACAGGAAAGGATTCCAACGCTTGGTACCACGGAACATTTAACGCGCAGAAATGCTGTGAAGGCGGTTATTTTTCGTAAAGAGGCCGACACAAAGCCATTTATGCAATCGCATTTGTCGATAACGGTTCAGAGACATGGCGGTGAAACTAGAAATGTTTCACATGCTTTTCATAATGCTTCCTGCACTTCTTCACAGAAAGCGGAAGCCGGCAATGCATCAGCTGTTTCAGCTATTGCTTGTAAGCATAACGTCACATCCGCTAGTAAGACTCTATGTAAAGAGGAAACACGAGATACGCCAGCGGTTAATTCAGAGCATCAGTTAAATGTGGCTCAGCATTCGAAAATAGCAGTTGAAGGATTAGCTCAAGCTAAGAAACCTCGATGGACAATAACAAACTCGACGAGAGCAACTTCTTCACTTGTGGATATAACGTCGTCACCATCTTCGAGTGATGAGAAACAAGAGATCATCAATGGTCGTACTCATCGAAAGGGTTCGTTGATTTATTCGATTTATGAGCGCAATTACTTAACGAAATACTCCGAGAGGATAAAAGATAGCAAAAATTATGGATGCAGACACTCGACTAGAGAATGTTAGGTAATTATCTAAATGAACATAATCTCAGAACGCTAAGCCATATTGTCTTGATGGGGGGTTGATTGCACGAAATGAGGAATGCTTCTTCATCATTGATCATATTGCGACTTAATAATTTTCAATGTTGATTGTTCTATTGAAATGATCGCAAAGATTTCCTCCTATTCCTCATGTTTGGCGTATATACTGTTAGTAGTTCGAGCTGATAATAAGGGAGCGTTTTTCACGTATCGAGTGACCATAGCGTTTCTTCGTTCGTCTATCTGGAGTCTTTTCCTCATTGATTTTTCTTCACATCTGGCATTCGATTTTCTTTGCCATCATCGGTAATAGCTAGTGTCAGTTGGAAGAATTTCCACTTCTCTTCCATATGCACTACTGTTGATGGTGCCGATCCGGCAATGCAATCGTTTGTTGATTGCAACGTGGGATGTGTTGGCAGAGAGTCGTTCAGAAGTCACCTGTTTACTGAAGTGATTTTAATTGCAATTGGATTTTAAGCAACTAGAAGCTCGCCTTTGCTTATCGCACCATAGATGTGCAACAGCGTAATATTTTTTCGATATTCTGTACTCTCATCGTTTCCTCTATTTCTCCTCTATGTTCCGTTCCTAAACGCTTTTCGTCCAATGTTAGTTTCTTCTATAGTGCCTAGTTTACGCGGCTGTTAGTCGTGAGAACCAACTTGGCGAATTAGTCGTTTTGACGGGAAAGTCGTAAAAGAAAGAGTGGGAACGACGGCGCAAAGCGAACGATTTTGCAAGAAGGAGAGGCTTATTCTTCCAGAAGTATCCATGTTGCGACAGGCACAATCATGGTTTCTGAACTACTGGAGGACATCTTTGATTGGATTTTTCCTGTATCTAGGAATCAAAAATATGATGGCATCTCGCATCTGTTCGTGATTTCTCATCCCAACTTTTTTCCTGACTCGACTCTTGTCAATGTCGACGTTACGCTTCAAATGATCTTTGATTCTGCGCTTTTTTCCTATGAGAATCTATGCAAACGAGAGTGTGCCGCTCGCAGAAATCAAGCACTATGGGCCAATTATCAGTTATCTCGTCGATCGGGTAGGACCACGATCGAATCATCTGTTATTCTCTTCGGAGCCCATTTGTATGTAATGGTTAATACCGTTTATAAGTAAATGGCCGCTTCTTATAAAGCGAACAGGTACATTTTCATCCAATAAGCGTTCATTAAGAATCAGTAACATCGTGTTGCCAAAGCGAGCCATTCTTATCCGAAGAGGATGTTTTCATACGGCGCTGATCCTTTTTCGTAGCTGCACTTCTTTGTGATCCTTTGTGCGTCTTCAGCATGAATGTCTTGGACGTATGAACTATACGCCTACGATGACTCGTTTTCCTTTCGATACGTTGCTGAAATATCAAATTGTTGCAGATTTGCGTTCGAATCTATTCGAGCCAATCTGTCGATATATTCAAGTTGCTTAAGACCTAGCTTGCTTAGCGCCGATTGAGCAAACTTTTCATGCAACCGAAGGTTCAATGTCATAGCACTAAATTCGTCATTCCTACGTAGCAACTTTATTTGCTAGAAACTGCGCGGTGCTGCTCTTACGAAATGTGACTTCCTCAACGAGTGTGACCTGATGCGACGATAGTGACAGCTGTTTTTTTTTTCTTTTTCTTTGTCGGAAGAGTTTTTTTTCTGCAGAAGATGACCGAGTTTTGATTGGTTTTCGTTGTGGAAATTCGCGTAATCGTTCGTTGACATGCGAATAGTTGTGACATTCATTCAGTTGATGCTCGTCGAATCGTTTCTCAATTAGGGAATGTTTATATGCGACGATTGATTTCAAATTTTATGATATTCAATTTCTTCGTTGCAAGTGGAAATGAGATAATCTCACATTTCTGCCATCGATCTCTTCATGTTCTGACAGTAATTGTGCCCTTTGTTTGTGGCATATTGATGGCATAGAATTCGTCAAGTAGAATTTCTTTGAGCAGTCACTATCTATGTGTAAATCCAACGTAGTTCATAGATCGATCAACTGAGGCCATCTTTCAAAAGTGGGGAGGGGGGAGGGGGGGGGGGTGATCATTTGAGGTCAGCGGGGTCAGCTATGCATCACCAACGATGGATCATCTTTTAAACGGATTTGGAAATGTGTCTAACTGTGAACGTTTTGTTCGGGTTAACTTACACATTTTAAAGAAAGGCATATAGGAGCAAACATTATTATAAGTTCATGGGTCAGAGGTCAATATTGGAAATCGACGATCACAAACATTGGTCCTTTTTTCTGTGCTACTCGTCGTTCAACGTTGTTAAGTGTGTGCTCCTTCATGTATGTGTTTTTTTTTTCAGACAGTTCCTATACGATGATGACCTCAGTGAATACGGTTGCACTCTCTAGCAGTGGTGGTACACCAAGACAAATTAAACTTCGATTACCAAGCTTATCGACGGCTTGAAGTGACATTCCGTCAAGAGATAGCTTTTATAGCAAATAGGCTGAAGCAATGTTTGTTGAGCTCTATCACTTGCCATTTTCACAAATATTGATATTCATTTTGATTCTAAATCATGAGAAATTCTTTTCAATGCATTTGCGATGATTGTAAAATATGTTGTGATGACGTCATGTTTGTCATTCTTTATATGTTTATTGATGTGTCTCGTTGATAGTTCTAGATTTAAGGAAACATTAAGGGAAGCAAATTTCTTAATTATTATTATTATTATTATTATTATTATTATTATTATTATTATTATTATTATTTGGAGAATGTTTTAGTTTGTCGAATTAGACATGTGGATATTTTTCTTTGAATATTTGGATATATTTGGGTATCATCGATTCATCTATTTACACGTCGATAGAAGGAAAATGAACTAAAAAATTCATAATGCGATCCGCGATCAAGTTATATGGCAAATAATCGAGCGTGGGAAATTAAACAAAAAAAGAAAATGATAAATTATAGCGCTGCTTTAAACGAATTTGCAAATCAATGGTCATCATATTCGATGGACAAATGGTCACATCGCTTTGACCATGAGAGCCGAAAGACTAGCGGTATTAATTTATCGTCGAATTCAGGCCTATAGTTAAGATTCAGGCGTGACGAGAGGTTGCGATAATTTTTTTTTTTGCCCATATCTTAACGTGTCTTAAAGTGAAAACAAATCCAATCCATTTTTGAGCACAATAGAAGAGAACGTATAGATTTGGCTTGTGCAATTTGGGGAAATTCTCAGAAAACGCTAATTTGAGAGTGGCAAACACTCGTGAACCTATGAAGTTTTTTTTTTTTTCGGAAGAGGGCATTATTTTCAGAGAGAATATATGTTTCTCGGGATATCTAAACCACTTTTTTTTGCTGTCGTTAGCCAGAAAGCGGCTATAGATAATTTTGAATCGTCATCAAAAGAGATGTCAATTATGAGCTGCAATGCTATGAAATAGTTGCTAAATTTCAGAATGGAAATAGTTGGCGCAAAAAAAAAATTCCAAAAATGGTCATAATTGTTTCTCAAAGCATCGAGTAATTTTGCAAATGAATGAAATGATGCGGTTAGCATCGGTGATCTTTGAAGTAACCTCGGATGATGCAATAATACGGCGAAGTAATTTTTGAAAAAAAAAAAACTAGCAGAAACTCATAAAAGTTTATTCTTAGTCGAAGTTGAGTTGTTGATGGCGATTTTGAGGAGAGGGGTAGGGGTAGGGGGAGGGGGACTACGTTTTTCCCCATCTAGAGTTGAGCTTTGATAGTAAGGTAATTGATCAATAAGACAGCGAGTCTTATTTGTCGTTGTAGCAAACAAATTTCAACAGGTAGAAAAAAAACTGCTTATTCGCGAGGTTTTTCTTTTATTGTTGTTGCTTCATTGCTTCTATTTTTTATCTTTGACATTTGTTCGAAAATTTTTCCGCCTTTTTATGAGATATTTTTGCTGTTATTGTCGATTATTTTCGCTCCGTAGGTGTTCGTTTTATTGACCTTTGACCTATAAGTCAATCTGCTTGTTTCATATGCTATATTAATATGTGAAATATTTATATGCTATCATGTAGTTAATGATTCGAATGGAGCGGCAAAAACTTCAACTATTGCAGCATTATACCGCTTTAACTTCAAATATTGCAGCATTATACCGCTTTAAATCTTTTGAATTCCACTCAACAAATAGCAATCTTTCGAGATATTTTTAAAATGTATCGATCGTGTTGATTGAGTGGTAA
>JAARMF010003510.1:2228-19676 GCA_022844705.1 Toxascaris leonina
AGAAGGCAATTCGTTGAAGCATGAGGAATGAAGAATGTGAGCGCTGCCGTAATGAGAACAAACCTCGCAGCAAGGACAGGAACTTTCAAGATGCAACAAAAATAGAAGGGGGAGGGGCTCGATCACAAAATTCTCGAAAGATTCCATCGCTGATCACTAGACTCCGCGCTCTCCGCACAGCATCAGAATAGATTCGTCCATCCACTAAATCCGAACACCCCTTCCTTTTATCTCGCACAGCCTCACTTCAAAAGCGATTGCTTTAACTAATGGGCAGTGTATATTAACCCACAGAAACGATGCAGTGTGGAGTGGAAATGAGGATGTAGGAGGGGGGCGGGAAGGGGGGCAGGGGAAGGGTAGAGGTAGGGCCGAACTTACTCGTTAGGAGAGAGACAGAGACAAACAGATAGAGATTTAAAAGTTTAAGAAAGCAAACCGAAGAATTTGGGATGGCAAATGCTGATGAGATCACCACTTCGCAGTAAACAATAATTGCCTTTCCCAATCAGCTTCTCATTGACGAACGTTCCATATGTACTCGTATCGTGCAGGTATGTCTTCCCTTCCACGAAATCCTTTAAAACATCACGACAATTTCAAAAGTTATAGATAGGACCAGGTCAAACAACGATCTCAAGCAAGGTATAAATGACTGCTTCATACCACTATAAATCGCAAGCTGTATTTCTTCTGCGTCACTAATGAGGTCCCTCTCTCAGTTTTCTCAACATGAACATTATTATGTACATCTCCCAAGAAAGCATTGATATATTGCAATGTTGTCCTTTCACATCGACGTTGCAACGTTGTGTTTTGCATTTCTTTCTCCGTCACCGCATTCTAAACCACTCACCGTGACCCTACTATATTGCCTCAAAATATACTTTTAGGATACCATATTTCAAAGATTAGGCAGCAATCAAGCTTATTGAAGAACAAGCTCATATGCATTTCTTAGAAACGATGAGCATGAGGATCCCGACAAATCTAAAACCATAACACCAAATGAAAGAAGTAATAAAATAAAGCTTAACAGACTTACAGTAACTTCTTAATAATACAACCTGCCCCGTGTAAAGGAAAATTTTATGGCAACGAGAGAAAAACGTCTTGGATGTATTTCTAACCCATCAATGGACTAGATCCGAATAACGCAAAAAATAAATTTTAGCACTAGCATCAAACAATGAAGGCAAAATATCCACTTAGAAATGCAACGTCAATGGTAGACGCTAAAATAGTTTACATAAGAATGGAATAAAGAAAGAAGAAGCAGAGATCGCAGATGAAAAAACGCAAAGATTCTGAAATTTTGTTGCGTCCAAAAGTATCAACAACTTCAATACCTCACTGAGTGAATGACCATCCGAATGAAATCAACCTAGAGAGGTGGAAATCTCTTCGTCACAGTTTTATACCTTTCACATGGGAAATAACAGAGGCAAATTGCACATTGTTCGGCTGTCTAGTAAAGTCATAAACAAATCGAGATACTGGTGGGTGCGAATCCATCTATACCCTCGCTAAATTATCTCAGAATCGATCAACCAAAGACAAAAAATTGACATACTCGTCGAAGGTGGCAATGTTTTAAGCTCACGGCACTTAGAAGACGTGCACTTTCGCCTGAGGCAAGTTCATGGAAATCACAATAATGCTCACGTGCCGGTTGACGACCGAATGCAAATAATTCAGTATAGAGAACTGCAATTTGTGAGCATTACAATAGATACGCAACAAACAATGTTCTTTGAAAAAATAATTTTTGTCGGTGGATCGAGAGTAATCCACACAATTGCAACAGATTACCGAGAGGTTTGTAAAGGAATTGAAATTGTGAGCAATTCTCTAATAGTCTGAAAGCTTAAAAAAATATATCAAAAGAAAGGAATAACTGAAATGCCATAAAACATTCTAAACAATTCTATCAATGTTTTAAAAATATTGAAATTCACCGATTTTTTTCGTCTTTTTCATCACATCGATGTGATCATAAAGCTTTCACCATCTCGGAAAGAGTTGATGACAATCGCATAGAATGAAGCAAGCAATCCTTAAACTTACCAATCTGGTTAAGGCCACGATCCATCGGATGAAGTGTTGCATACTTCTTCCTATCCAACTCCTCCTCTTCGATACTACGGCACTTAAAATATGCTATGAAGGGATACCTCATCAAATATACCCTCATATATAAGCTATCATATACAGTAGAAATTAAAGTTATGCTAAAAAGTATTAAATCAGATTCATATCAGTACTACTTTGAATTGAAAAAGCACCAGAAATAAACTCATAAACCTCAACCTCTAAGCATTTCTTTCTCGAATTTTTTTGATCATTACAAGTGGCAACTACTCCCTCGCCCCCCCCCCCCCNGGTTTTTTTAAGAGTATCTCGCCACGGAGATTATTACTGATTGTAGCGAAGTGAAAAACAAAAACTTCGAAAGTTTTTTAGCACGAGTTCATTTTCTCCATTACTCATATTTCGTATTGCAACAGGGACGCACTACGATAAAATATAGGCATTGTTATTTCAACGCTTTCTAACCTTTTTTATCTGCTTTTGTAAGAACCTTATTCCCCGCATGGTGGTGACAGTCTCTTACTTCTGACCTTTCAACCTTAACTTCGAACCCCTCGAACTCTTACTTCTGTCTTTTAATGCTTTTTACGTTGCTCTTTTTTTGTTTTCTTTACTTTTGTTTTTCTGCTTCCGTTATATATTAGCCGTCCCGATGCGCTTTCCNTGCTTTCCAACTCGGTCTTACACATTGCAATCGCTGAAACTTGAATTGGAAGAGTACATGAATTACGGCATTTACCTAATTCTACCCCTCGCAACCAACTCTTTTAGACAGTGTCACGCTCACCTTCCCCACCCTCACCTTGACTCTCTCTCGCTCTCTCGTTTGAAACTGCAGCTGCAAGAAATAAAACCACAGCGCTCTTTATACTTCATGCAGTTAAAAGCGCTAAGGTTTGCATGCTAACAACTCTAAAATGCTAACATTCAGCAATTGACTGAATTGACTCATCTTCTGAGTTTGTAGGCAGTTATCTTCATCACCAACATCTTGACTGTCCATTACTTCCGGTACATTTGCATCACCCATTGCTGATCTCTGCAAAAAATCTTTATTCTTCTACAACAAAATATTATCATAAATCAACTCGATTTACGCATTTCAGATCAATGAACGTCGTCATTTCTAGGGAATTGTATATCCATCATTCACATGTTGAATTATTCAAATCACCTCGAAGTTTCTTAAGGGTGTATTCAAAAAACTCAAACACTTTAAAAATGCATTTTTTCNNNAATTATTCAAATCACCTCGAAGTTTCTTAAGGGTGTATTCAAAAAACTCAAACACTTTAAAAATGCATTTTTTCAATAGTCGAAAATCCATTCCTAGAAGCCGCTCATGCCTGCTGGGAATGTACACCCAAAGCTAAAATTCACAACAGTGGTACTTTTCAGGGTCTTACAGCCAGAATAAGCTTGCCGGAGGTCTAATGAAGTAGGGTGAAAGAGATCGAAGAGAGGAGGGGTGGGAGGTAGGAGGGGGGGGGGTGAGGGTGGGGAGAGAAATGGGGAATTCCCTTGCAGCATCGAAAAAAGCATTGTTTAAAAACGTCAAAATTAATTTTTAAGCTAAAGAGAAATAAGGAGCTTATCGCAAAATATTTCCCACTTTGTCGTAGAAAATGTCAAAAATAATTAAAACATTGTAAAATTTTTCTTAATGTAATTCAGAAGAAGGCCGAAAGCATTTTCCTTCATCACGAGGCAAAAATATCGCAGAAAATCACTGCAGCATTAAATAGAAGACTGCATTCTCTTGTCACTCCCCCCTTCCCCCTCTCTCCTCTCACTTCAGAAAAAAAACATCTCTTCATGTCACTTTCTATACTCATCCCCGCCCTTGTCCTCACTGTTTCTTGATATGGCTTCGGGACACTTAAATGCCGCTCTGAAATTGCACACTTTTTAGGATATAAAGAACTCCCACAAACAAATTGCAATTTGCAACGTCTGTAATTCAACCTACTCCACACCGCAACACACCCCCACATCCCCATCCCCCTCCCCCCACCCCTCTCCTGCCCCTAACATCGCTGTCTGCTCAACCGCCGTCCACTCTCTGTCGCGCACCATTACCATGCTTCTATTGCGATCCTCCATCAATTTCGCTGTGAATTTCTCTTGAATGCATTCAAATATTTCACTCTATTACAGCAGAATATTAATGAAGGAATAGCAGTGGAATAAACGCTACGCATAATTCGTGAAAAAAGGCAGTTGAACGCACCTCAGCATTTCTCGTGATGTCTGTGAAAGTATTCCCTAGCTGGATGCAACTGATGTTGGGGAAAGGTGCAAGTAAATGCAGGTATATCACAGGTAAATAAATAAATGGTGTCTTCACTGTATTGATTGAAGATAATGCAGAGATATATTGGTGCCGAAATGCTTATCCCTAATCATTCCGTTGCTAATCGGAGTTGTTCATAAACGAATGCAGCAAGCTTGCAAAGAAATGAACGGATTTAGCGGTCATTAGCGAACGTTTCTGAAAGCAATATGTTGATGTTGGACAAATATTCGCATACGATGGCATTGTCCAACATTATCACATCCTCCTCTCATTTGAATATTAATGTAAAAAGGTATTAAATATAAGGAAAAACAATCAACGATTATTTCCCATTCAATGAAATTCCACATGGAGCATTTGCATTCAATGAGATATGATTATAAATATGCCTCAATGCTCGTCAAAACAAAGAAATTTTCTAATAAAGAAAGTTTTACCATCAAAACCATTCAATATATCACTCGAGAAATGGAAGTCACTCTCGAAAGATTTAAAATAAAAGTTTGGAGCTCAAAATATGCGAATGAGAATGGCGTGAAAGAAGAGAAATAGATGACGAAATGCGAGAAAACGACCGACTTTTGCTCATCGGAAATAAGCAAGTAGCAAGCAAGACCGATAAGAGTTCTTTTAATCCGGATGAGACATCGTTTCCGGATGGAGGAAGATCACAGAACACCGATAGAAACGATCAACTGGCAGTGCACAACAACAGCAATCTATGACGCCTGACTTGGCGCTGTCACCTTAAGAACGTTTTTAAGGTGACAGCAAATAATTTTTCGCTCCGTAAAAAGACCTCTAGGAAACGTGATAACCAGCAGATGCAATCGCTGCATAAGCTGGGAAGCTGGCATGGCACTGAATACATTCCGCTCTATCGTTACAAACTACCAGACGGTTACTCTCTTGACGTTCCTGACAAGAACGATTGGGTGGATGCCTTCGATAATAGTCTGCCTCCTCCAGACATCTACTCCACAGGGCAGGCAAGACATTGGTCATTGTTATCGAAATTGGATAGAAGTGGGCGTTAGGCGATGCAACCTTTTGATAAGCACTCCCCGTGTCTAGAGAAGACCTGATATTTTCAACTACCGTGTCATCCGTTTCAGAAAGCGTCGTGGACTGCTAGTTGGTCTGTGGTATCCGTATTTATTTACCTAAATGTTTCTTGTGCCGATTTTGTCCTTGTATACTGTTGCCTTTCTGAAACTATGAAAGATTACTTTTTGTTTTGAAGTACGTTTTACTAGAAAGCAATACCTATTGACAAAACACGAAAACGACGTAATGCCGACATATAGAGGCTTTAGTGCCGGATTAGTGCATTGCAGAAAGCTAGACTAGAAAGCAAGCAAGAAAGCAGGCCTGCTGGAGACCATGGGCATGGATCGTTTCATACTTGCTTACATTTTTGTAAGGAGCCGTGAGAGTGATTCTGTCATTAATTTGATGGGTGAAGATTCCGTTTTATCTTACAGATACATATCTTATTAATTTAATTTTATTTATTTATTTATTTCGTCATCACTGGACAATAGGCAATCTTTTGCCTTTTTGTCGCATCAAAACCTTCAATTCAACGATCACGTTGGCTGTGCAAGTAGAGCAGCTGACTCGCACGGTATCTTATCGATCTCTGTCCCATATGAGTTTTGCAAATTTTGCATGTATAGTTCTTTCTTCTAGTACGACCATGGGTTGCTACAGTGATTAAGCTGTTAAGGAACGAGCTTGACTTAGCGTCCTTCATCTAGACCGTTGCTTGAATCTAGATAGACTCGAGTCTTCCCAGAAGGTTCAATGCATAAGGTTGCACGAAATGTATTGCTGAGAAACAAGTCACTGTACTCACCTTAAGATTTCACCTATTGTGCATCATTGCACCTACTGGGGAATGAATGATGTGATTTGTGACGGTCGAATATCGACTCGTCTCGTAAAAAATATTTGCGAAAATAATTCAAACTTCTTCTGACTGGAGATGAATATGTGCATACTTATATTTTAGTGAAATAAAACAATAGAGAGACATTGTGATGCTCAAGTTCTACAAGTTTATTTCAATTGCGTTCTGTGGGGAACTCCTTTACTTGTATTGTTGTGTCTTCATTGTCACCAACGTTTATGAGACGAAACAAATTGCAGGTGCCTTCTAGGGGTGCATCATGTTTCNCAGCTTTCATTTTCGTTTTCAGTGGAGAGGTAAGCCGAAATCACAATTCAGCCGTCTATTATCTTCGGAAGGTGTTCTCGGCTCCACGAACAACCAAAAATAACGAAAATATCGCCACGTTAATACACCCCTACGTGACTATCGCGAAAGATTGAGAGGCTGACAAGCGAAGAAGCCGCTCTCTTCAGCTAATTTCGGCTCGTTGCACCTAAGCTCAGCGTCCGTACCATATGGTCGCCCGATAGGGGGCATTTTTTTGTAGCAAAAGGGGGATGAAAAAAACGAAAGAAGATGCATATCGTGGAAGACATACGTCTGTTTTGTGGCAAGCATCACTTATTGATACGCTGTGCCGTTTTGTCTCGCTGAACTTGCTTAGGCACTCTCCCATTGTCTTTTTTCATCAAGCATTTAGCTCCCTAAGGCATTTTACTTTCCAACGCAGCTGCTTCTCTTATAACTACAAAAACCAAACTAACTGCCAATAATACATAAGACAATGCGAATTGTTTCGAATNTCCATTGTCTTTTTTCATCAAGCAGTTAGCTCCCTAAGGCATTTTACTTTCCAACGCAGCTGCTTCTCTTATAACTACAAAAACCAAACTAACTGCCAATAATACATAAGACAGCTAGCTGCCTCTCCAAAATTTAACAATGCGAATTGTTTCGAATACTTCGTAGATACGACGACTACATCAAGATGGCAATAATCGAATAAAGCCAAGCAGCGGCAAACGTTTCATTGTTCATAGCAATCTGCTAACGAATATGCTCTACGGCAGTGGCAGCAAATGAGCTAAAGTGCTACGAATAGTTTCACGCTCACTGCCCACTGAATCCCCACACCAGATTCTACGATTTCGGAAGCCGAGATATCAATTACCATTCATGAGTATTACATAGCTAACGGGTCACGCGACATCTGTAAACGTCGATAGATGGCTTTCATCGCCTACCGAAAGGAAAACCAAACATCGAAAACACGTTGGTGTGAGTTCTCAGCAGTGCCGGACGGGCAACACTTAACTCTCGACATCTCGACGACGTTCAGAATTGCAGTTTTTAAAGCATACTCTGTATGGACCATTACCAATATCTTCTCCATTACTAATGTCACGCCTTTAATCTTGCGGTGAGACTGACCTTTTCGTCTCCGACGGTGCAGAGGTGCAGCGAGAGAAAAAACTTCATAATTATTCTGTTTGGTGTATGCTCTCTTCGTTTGGGAAAACAACGCGAACCACGATGTTCGTGAGACAGCGACAGCGAAAAAAAAAAGCGTTTTGGAATCAGAATCCTAAACAGGAAGAAAATCGAGGATATTTCGGTAGGATTATTTACTTCTGAGGCTCGGAAGAACTAACGATTGCTTCATGTTAAAGGGGCGCCAAAAGCATCCCTGATTCCACCACTAATTTCTCAATGACATAGACATTTTTCTAATAACAAAAGAACACCAGGAACGTAAGAACACGTAAGTACGATTCCGGGTATAATCAGATCATAACTAAATCATTTAGGGAAGAACTCAAGTAACATCCAGTCAACAGGAAGTAGTATAAATAACACCGATTCGTGGGAACTGTATGTGTATTCTTAGATAAAAACATATATACACTTATGTATGAGTAAATTTACATGATATATGAAACAATAAACATGTACATAAGAGCAAAACAAAATTTGGAATCAACACACGCTAGACCAAGCAAATCCATTGTGAGGAACCCCTAACAAAAGATTACATTTGGAGGCTAAGTCGCATAAGTGAATTTCTACGCCTCAATTCTGTGCTCTTCACGCAAGACCCCCAGGGCAACGATTATTCCCACTTCCATGAAAATAAACACATCTGCCAACAACTGACCCCTCAAGATATGAACCAAAGAGACCGATAAACAGTGAAATCGAAACAATGCATAGTTTAATATGAAGAGAAATCACTTTGAGCTTGTATATTTAGTGACCGCCTTCGTCCCCTCAGACACAGCGTGTTTCGCCAACTCGCCCGGTAAGATCAAGCGCACCTGAAACATTGCAAGAGATGAAACAAAAGACAACCCCTTTTCAACTCGCTCTTCAAGAATGAACAGCAGACTCTTGTCACCTGTGTGCACCTGTCAAAGAAACTTCAAAACGTGGAACAAATTAAAAAACACCGGTGCAACAATAACTGCTTAATTGATGTTTGACGAACATGGCTTCCAACGACATGCACCGCTTATTCGGGCAACAAAGATCGGCACCAACACCTTCCACAGTCCTTTATTATTAAAATAAGAAGCATCCTTCCCACCGGAAACGAAGGCATAATCAGGTTTGGGAACTGTAAGATGTCTTGATTCGCCACCAACATATTTGCTCTGATGACGTATCAAAGATCCATTCACGGCTTACCAATCATGACTGCTCACTCCTTTCAGTATGCGTTGCCTCTTTGCCGCAGACCCCACCTCTCCTCATGCTCAGAATCCATCCCTCCTCTAAAACTTCCGCAGCGTCAACCCCACCCCACCCCCCTCCCCCCTCCTCTTCCACGAGAAAAAAATACGTCGAATGCCCTAGATGTGTTTTCTAGACAGCCCACATTCCAGATATGATTGCGACATTACCGCCGTTTGTATTTCGCGTGAAGAGATTGTGGAGCGCTTGTTATATTGTGCCAACCGACTCGCTTCGGCTGCAATTCGCTCAAAGACATCATTGACGAATGAATTCATGATCGACATCGCCTTTGATGAAACGCCGGTATCGGGATGCACCTGCAGTGTCACCGTTTCCATCACATTGTACACAGAAAAAAAAGGAACTGATTGCGTTAGGAAGGGAGCAACCACGAAGAAGATAAATTGGCATGTCTAACTTTCTATAAGGTCAAATTTCGATTAACCAATCGACGCAATGTTCATTCATCCTCATGTGTCAACCAACAAATATGTTTGATTAGTACAACACAGCGTCACGAAAAAACATCCAACGCAGGTTTCTCCACTTCAATGATCGAAAAGTGTCCGGGCTTGGAGGACGATACAAATATGTCGGTGTGAAACTATGTTCCCCTTCGAAATGAGAAAAGCAAATCAACGCAAGGGAATTATACAGCCCTCAGCGTATGCGCAAATTGCAGCAAACTAATCTACCCGACATCAGTACATTCCGAGTAAAAAAAGTATTCACATTAACATAACCCTCACCTGCTTCAAAACACGGTAGATGTATACACTATACGACTCCTTACGGCTCTTCTTCTTCTTCTTATCCGCGGAGCGAATCTGCAGAAAAATTTTATATTCACAAGGGCGCGCAAGATTGAAGCAGTGAAAGTACCTCCGATACTTATGCACCTCATCGACCTCAACGAAAAAGCCATATACCCCATCAGGCCACTCTCCATCTTGCAAAGAAAGCACCCACACTGGCCTCAGCTAAAACATACGGCATAGATTAAGTGCCACACACCCGTAAATTTGCTTGGATGACACGACGGAATATCAATCCGTATATCCCTCATCAGCAATTTGCCACCGACAATTTATAGGGAAGCAAAAGCAAAGGTAAGCAGTCTTTTAGGCACGGAAAGTTACAATACTAGTATGAGGTACACTTTCTATCCACCTCAAGTTTTCAGAAATTCGTTTTACTTCGGGTAAACTTTTATGCAAATCGCAACGAAAAGGGTGGTAACGTCCATTCAAATAAAGAACCCTCTTTAAACAGTGCACTGCTCACCGAATAACCATGCCCCGACTTAGCATGCCTCGACTTCAATCCAACACGGTTACAAAAGTGTCAACGTAGCAACCAACCTTCTGCGATTTAGCTGCTTTCTTCGCGCCTTTAGCTGACGGCTTTGGCGGCATTACAACACCTGACAACCTGCACGAACACCTTCCAGACCAGAACACACCGCACCAATAACCGATCCAGTAACGAGCTCGATGTGATTTTCGACTATTTATAGCGGCTGCTGAGCGTTGCGGATGGGCGGTGCAAATGCGCTCAGCTGCCACTATATATAGGCGATATTGATTTTTCAGTCATCGCATTTCTGTTTCTACAAGTGAGTGGTGCGGCTGTCAGTGGAGGTGAGTATGTCTGGACGAGGAAAGGGTGGAAAGGCGAAGTCGTCTGCGAAGGCGAAGACTCGTTCGAGCAGGGCTGGACTGCAGTTTCCGGTCGGCAGAATCCATAGACTACTTCGTAAGGTGTTGATTTGAATGTTGTTTGGAACATCGCGCTAGTTAGGCATGCATAGAGGCTTTGAAAGTGTGATTTATCGAAGAGTAGTTGCGAACGATAGACAGTCAGGTCCTTCGAAGAACAATTATCTGAGAACTCAAGTCGGGTTGGCAAGTGATTCATGGAGTTAGGAGGTTTTATTTGTAGTGTGCTTGAG
Source organism: Toxascaris leonina (assembly GCA_022844705.1). Classification (NCBI taxonomy): domain Eukaryota; kingdom Metazoa; phylum Nematoda; class Chromadorea; order Rhabditida; family Ascarididae; genus Toxascaris; species Toxascaris leonina. The sequence continues at coordinate 13,194 of JAARMF010003510.1, forward strand.
GTAGTTGCCATGACCGCACTTTTATAGCAAAATTCCACACCACATTCGTTTAGGGAAAAAAAGTAGATGGTTTTTGAGTATTGCACTGTTATCCGGAAATAATCGGATTGTGGCGCAGTATTTGCTGAATGCGGAGTTTAGTCAAGTTGATTGGTGTTTGTGTCGTCAAATGATTGCTGATCCCCGAGGTGTGTGTATTCTGATAGTCACTATTATTATTATTCAGAAATGAAAAGTTCTTTACCGATTAAACGGGCGTTAAAAAGCCAATTTTGCTTCAGCATCTCCGTACTCATTTATTCAAACATGCCTCGATGCAGAACACTTTAGCATCTAAGGTGTGGTGGTTTGTGTGCGTTGTTACTTCGCAGAACAAACATCGTGGTAGTGTTTGTCGGCGTGTAGTGTTTTTTTACTGCATCTGTCTATTCCTCAATGGGGGATGTTTCATTATGTGCGGGAAAGCCTTTGCCGTGAAACGTCGGATATTCCAAAGAGACACCGACTCAAATTCATATTTTTTGGCGTCGTCTGTAAGCATGCGTGGGGCTTCGCAAATGTCGAACAAAATTGGAGTATTGCGGGAGGTGTTTATGATAGCGGGACACATATAACAGTAGCATTTCGTATTATATTGAATAAACGCAAAGTTGGAGAGCAATTGTACTTTATTTTCAAAGATGGTGTTGAATTGCTGAGCATAGTCGGGTACTATTCCGGAAGTGAGCTGTCATATCTGTGGATTTAATGGAGTCATGTGAGCGAAAGGCTGTGTGATTGTGGTATTGTCTGTGCGATTGTGATGGACGGTTGCTTCCTCGCTGTATATTATAAAGTGGTATTGAGTATGGAAAAAATACAGCCAAGAAGGGGGGGGGGGGTCTGTCGTCACCTTCAGACGCGTTCGTTGTCGGGCCCAAATTTTCAACGGCTTTTGAATTAAGGGTAATTATGCGGAGCGTGTCGGAGCTGGTGCGCCGGTGTACTTAGCGGCAGTGTTGGAATACCTTGCTGCTGAAGTACTCGAGTTGGCAGGAAACGCTGCCCGCGACAACAAGAAGAGTCGCATCAATCCGCGGCATTTGCAGTTGGCTGTTCGAAACGACGAGGAGTTGAACAAGCTTCTCTCGGGAGTGACAATTGCGCAAGGTTGGCTATAAGTTGGCTGCTATAGGTGACGAGTGAGGTCACTGTCGACTGTATTCTCATGCAAACTGGTCATGATCGTTGACTAGGTTTATACGGGTGGGCTTTATGGCAGTTTTACCTGATATGGTTGGTTTAGGTCTCAATTTTCTATTTTATAGTAGATGAGCGTTGAATGTCGAGTAATTTCGGTGGTGCCGAGCAAGTGATCAAGTAATGGTCTTATCATTGGTGTGGTTTTATCTCTGATAGGATTTCTCACGTGTTATAGTGAATCTAAGCTGCTATTTATTACTTCGTTTCCATAACACTTTACAGAAATCAAATCCGTCACAGTATTGATATTCGCATGTCGTCACGATGGCGATGTTATAGTAGACAGGGAGGTGTTAAAGGAAATAATTTTCAGGTGGTGTGCTGCCGAACATACATGCTGTGCTACTGCCAAAGAAGATCGCCGGTGATAAGGACTAGCGTGGGCGCAATGCTTTCTGCTTCTGCACACAACGTTCCATCTTTCATTCTGTGATGTATATACGGTCCAACAATGTTTGTATTCTCAAATTGTTTTGTGTCCTTCGTTTTTCACCTGTTGAATACTTCAATGACTTTAATGTTGCAACAGTTAATGTGCATTTGAATAAAGACCACTGTGAAGTGAGTATATATTTGGTGGCGATGGTGGGTGCAAAGCTGACGTTGGTTTGCAGCTTATCGGTAATATGTGAAGCGGGTACGTCTGCTGTTGATGGCATATCTATTTGCATGCTGAAATATATTGAACTGTGCATCGGCGGCGTTGAGTAGCGTTGCAGCACCTACAACCAAATTTAAGGGACTCGGCATTCTCAGTACTCCTATGTGAGGATGGCATTGAGCTGTGGGGTGTGGAGGAGGGTGTTCAGGAAGAGCGTTTTGAGCGCTGACCGGATTTTCGTGAAGCTGTTCAAACAATGCGCTGCGCGATTCGAATGGCCATTGAAATTTTCATTTCTGTAATCTGAGGTCGCTAAGAACTTTGCGAACTTGAAGCAGCTAGTTTCCCGTCTTCCCGCAGCCTTCTGAAGTGGAGATTGACCGCTGCTCTGTCACATATATTAAACTACTTTGAATCGCCAAAAGTTGAGGATTTGCCGATGTTTGTATGTCTGCTTTATGACAGTGTTATCACGTGTGTTGAAAGAACAACCTCACCACCGAGTTTATTGAGCTTCTTGAAAGCACAGACGATGATTGTGCAAGTGGGAGATGTGTCTTGATGTGATTGTTTCAAATATTACGTACGACGAGGGAGGTCCTGTCCCGATTCGTTTGAAGGGGTTGCTATTGCGGTACATATGCCTCCGGCTAGTTTGCTGCAGATTGCAATTCGGATGAGCTGTGTCTGCAGCTCGATCTAGTGAGGAGCTGACGACATAGCAGGTCCTAGATCGAGTTGAAACGAACAATCGACATCAAGTAAAATAAGCAAAAGCTTTATTATTTAAGTGGTGTTTATGAGATACTGTGTTATTCGGCTGCTATCAACTTTTCAAATTACTCAAAACGAATCGTCAATTACGATTATTCTTTTGGATGTTTGCCAATTGCAATATCAATGAGATGTTGAGAGTGTGGTGAGTTTTGAGAGATGATAAGATGGTTGATGAGGTGTTGATGGGTGAGGTGTTGTGTTGCACAGGTGTAATATAGTAGACAAGTGCTGCATTGCGAATTTTATTGCTGTAGAAAAAATTCGCCTGAGAGTGATCTGCAAGAGAAACGTTGCCGCCGGAAATGGCAAATGATCGAAATAACGTTTGATTTAATTGTCTCCTTTCAAAAATATCTTTAATTTAACAATTTTAATGTAAATATACGTGAAGAAATAAAACGCTTTTCAAGATAAAGAGTTGATCTAAATGCTTAAATAAAAATTCATTTAATGTTTTTTTTTATTAGATGAGCAGCAACACCGATGACGAACAACGTGGCATAAATGTTGTTTGTGTAACGTCTAGCCACTTTTCAGCAATGTTTTTATAAATACGCGAATAGTCGCAATACAAATGCTAAAATTGAGCCACACTAGTCTTCTATTTTTTTCGTCCATTTTCCCATATATTATCTCATTGTGTAAAGTTTTCTATTGAGTATTTTTTTTTTTGTAGTGTATATTTTGGCATCCTCGTACTATGATGAGTCGTGGCATTACACAACGACAACAAATCGATGAAATATCCGCTGATGAATGTCTTCAACGAGATTTACGAATCGTAACGATTTTTTTTAACACCGAAAATCGATATGCAAATTCACCGCATCGATTTGCAATGATATTCTTTTAGCAATGTTAAATCATTCCCAGCTATATTATCGTTATTGGTGGAAGATTATAATATATCTTTAAATAGAAATCATATGTGTTAATTTACAGATATAATGTTTTATATTCTTTATGTAGAAAATATTATCAATATTTTCGTTAAGGAAACTCCTAAAAACTAATTACTTTTAAGAAAACTCTTGAGGAAATTATTTGTTTTGTAATCGGATTCTCATTTGCAGTTGCCACAAAATTATAACTTCGAAATAGCGAAAACAATTTGGAAAATTAGAACAACAAAGAGCAAATATGGTGCGTTTATTTTATTTTTTTGCTTTTTTTTTATTTTGTTTGTTCTTAGAGTTTGACGTCGGAAACAATTGTGATTTATTTCATTTATTTAATCGCCTTTGATCTTTCTTGAATTTTAAATGATCCTCCTAAGAATGATGTGGGACTTTATGTATTGTGAACGGCAGTACTAACTCTTAGGTATTGCATGAAGAAACCGCGTTGTGCGATAACCCTTTTTTTGAATCAGATTATTTGAGTAGATTAGCGTTGTATTTTTCCTCTTAGACTAATTGCTCTTGTTTTTAATTAATTTCTGCCGAAGGGTATTTTTTACTTGAAAGTTTAGCTGGTTTTCGACTTTATTATCTATGGGTGTAATCAAACATGATGGGTACATGGGCGATGCCTATCATCACTTCTTGAAAATTTTTGAGTGATATTGAAGAACAAGAAAATGGGAACACTGAGGGAGAGAGAAAAAAGTAAGCAATAATAAAATAGAATCGTCACCTTTCTTGCGACGTTGTTAGCATCATCCCCTCCATCATTATAGCTGCTATTCATTGTTTTATTCTCTATCAAGAGTGCTCTATTTTTCAGTTGCATTACAATTCCCTGAAGGCTTACTTCTCTATTCGTGCATAATTGCCGATATCCTCGAAAAATATACGGATTGCAAGACGGTTATTATGGGTGATGTTACGTATGGTGCGTGTTGTGTTGACGATTATACTGCCCGAGCTTTGGGTATGTTGCTTGCAGAGTTCGAGTTCATTTACCCATCACCGAACGTTTTTGCAATTTTCACAGATTTTTTTTTTCCAACAAGAGTAATATTCATCGTCTCAGTCCATGTATTGTATTGATTATCATCCTTTGTACTGTCATGAATGAACCCAAACCACGTCTTACAATATTGCTGTGTGGGGATTGGAATAACAGAAATTGGTGGTGGTGATCCTAATTCAAGTTTTTTTTGGGGGTTGTAGGAGTACTGACTGTCCGATTCCTCTCACTCACTCCTAACCGGATACCTTTAATTTCAGATATCTTTGTAGCGTATAAAAAGATCCTTCAACTGGGAATTTGCTTTACGATGCCCGGAAAATTTGCTTTTGTGTTGGCCGTTCGTTAACTAATCTCTGTTCCACCTTTTGGGTGTTCATTAAATTTGGAGTGAACGCTTTGTGAAAGAAACATTTTGCGTGTATAACGAAGTTGCTAGGCATCGCATAACAGGTGTGATGTGCCTAGTGTCACTGAAATTTCCTCTTATTGATGTGTAGATGCACGTTGGAACGACTTAGCAATACTGCTTGTGATGGGGCTGACGTTGATATGTGATGTTTACAGGATGTGATCTGCTTGTTCATTATGGACATAGTTGTTTGGTGCCGATTCAGGATACCGAAGGGATAGCGATGCTCTATGTATTTGTCAATATTGATATAAATTTGAGTCATTTCATCGACGCTATCAAAATGAATTTCAAAAAAGAGGATAAATTGGCACTCGTGAGCACAATACAATTCGTCGCCGCTCTACAGGTATCACCATATTTCGATTGTTTTATCGTTCGGTTAATGGGGATATTTGCTGAATGACAATTAAATTTAGTGTTAAGTCGATTGCACATTATCCTCGATTTTATGGATTTTATGGATATAAATGCAGTTTGTTGTGATGTTTTATTTTTATTTTCATTTAGTTAAATTGCATAATTAATAATAAATTAAACGCGATTGTTATTAATGCCGAGAAAAGANAACGCGATTGTTGTTAGTGCCGAGAAAAGATACATTGTTGATCGTTGTCAATTTTAAATTGCAAAAAACATGTGAAGGTATATGAAAGGTTTATTGCAAACGGTTGGCACAGTGCTAGCCTATCAGATCGATTGTGCGCTATCACGAACAAAAACAATAGAACTTTTAGATATATGAAACGGAAAAAGTTTCGTTTTTTTTGGATGAAANTAAGTTTCGTTTTTTTAGATGAAAATGGCGATGTTGTTGATGCTTAAATGCAGCAATAATTTTCAGCTTGAAGCATTGTCATCCTCAAAACATCAGTAGATGTGCAAATGCATATATTTGAGTGCATTAAGAGAGAAGCATCCTCTCCACAGACAAGGATTATGAGTATTGTAATGCTATTGTTTTAGAAATTAGCAAATGATTCTATGAAAGTTGAGATGGAATTTTAAATAAGAAATTAAATATTAGTTGATGAATGCTGCATAATGCTTCATTCACCTGAAATACGTCAATATGAATTTGAAATTGTCGTTTTATAAATGATTTTATCATCTCTAGGCNNNTCCCACAATGTAAGCCACTAAGCCCAGGAGAGATATTGGGATGTACATCTCCTAGACTTGCGGTCGACATCACTGCGTTGATGTGAGTATATTTTTATTATAGACAATCATTATCGCTTGGATGGTGAGGTTTCCACCATTGCAGTTGATAGAAATTGGATATCAGTGCATCATATAAGGATATCTCTTTATTTTTGATATCACGTGCAGTGCATCCTTCCACTGTTTCATCTGTTCAGTCGAATCTTTTTTCTTTTACTCTTGATTGATGACGAATCGTATATACAATTTTCTGGGGAGAGGGATGCTGAATGCATTGTTCAAAATCATAGAGCGCTTATTTTCTGTTGTCATTTTCTTATTAGGTAGTTGTTTCGCAAAGATGATGTTGTGAATTATAATGGAGATTCAATGAACA
>JAARMF010003512.1:924-11591 GCA_022844705.1 Toxascaris leonina
GAGGGAGTGGGGAAGAGACCCTTTGAAAAACAAAATGCTATATAAGCTCTTAAACTACATATCAAAAATTAAACGCGAAATGACGTTTGGCTCCGCAAAGCAAAACTAAAGCAACTCTTAAGGGAGAAACGGAGGGAATGACGGCGGCGGGATATTACGAGAAGGAAAGAGGGCGCTGAATATTAGCGTCAAAGGTGCTATGTACCATCAAATGTCCCCACACTTCTACGAAACACCTCAATCGTTCATCCATGCAAAAATGGAACACTGCATATTTCCACCAACAGGAAATATGCTTAGCTTAAAGCCTCCATCTTATTTCCAGTCATACCTAATTTCCTATGCCCATTGTCAGACAAACGGACAAGATGAGACAGCTTATGTGCCGAAAGGATATCCCAAACACATACATACGAGAGGATGCTCGACGCATATATATGTGTTATGAAGCATTCACCAAAATAGCTCTAGTCATCAGTCCCACCTTGTATTATGTCTTAAAAAGAAGTGACAAAACAGAACGACCATCAATGCCCATTTGTTCATTTACTGCAGATCTCAGCAGTTCAAATTCGGTAGGTATACACAGAAGAGAGTGCAATGGCATATGTAATAAACAAGCGAACGAACCTTTCAGTAAACTTTATTGAAATTTGTTCTCGAGGAACCGAATGCACATCCGGCATCGTAATGTAGATCTTCACGAACTTGTCACTCTGATCCCAAGCTGAAATGTTTGCATCACTTACTACTGTCTGCATTCATTGGCCTAACTCTTTCAAGGCATCGCTCACTCACCTGATAGCATTCGCATAAGACTTCTACTACAGTTTGTTGCATACCTGGTCAGAAACACAAAGAAACTGCCACCGACGCCATAGAGGCTTTTTCGCGAACACCGGCTAATTTTTGGATGTATAAGTGGAAATGACCGCGATCCAAACCTTTTGAAATCCCCAGCACTACATGCATGAAACAGAATTCAACTCATGTGAAAAATATCGCAGTGCTTTGTAGATTAGACTCTTACCATAGTTCGTGATCTTCACTGTAGGCAATGGGGTGGCGTTAAGTGTCGATGGCATCACCGTCTCGTGTACCATTACAGCATCGGTGTCTCCATTCGGTGCAGCCAATTCTTGCTCTTTCAACTAAAATTACGCATCATCAAATAACAAAGGCGAGTAAAGAGTGTTTATGCAGCAAACTCAATCCTACATAATAAAATAGCCAAACAACTCAAAGGTCGACGGTAATGAAACTGAACGTAAATAATCTGGAAAAAAAGAAGCGTGAATTTCTTTTATTTGGCTTGAATCACTATCAATTTGCCGACACTTTCATCTATAATCCGCCTATATTTCATACAACTTTCTGTCGAGGTCCTTTGACATTGCAGAAACGAATACTCTCGAAGCTCTTGCTTGAACGTATAAAACGGTTCGGCACAACGATACCTCATTCATTCTACGCTCACATTCGACCGCCTTCTCATCAAGCCATTGGCGAACAGATTGTCGGGATGCCATTGAGCGCAAATTCTGAAGCTCGTGCAAATCCTTCCTCAGCTGAAACAGTTTTGAGCTATCATTAAGCACTGCTGCTCTCAGAACGTCGGAAAAATTGAAGACCTTAATATGACCATGCCTTTCCTCTCTCATCCGATGCAAGCAACCATCACTACGAAATCACTCCATTATTAAAGTATGCGCCATTGTGGCCAAATGCATACACTACTATTGCTCGTGCAGAACGCGGACGCCGAGTGCTATCGATTCACTTCAATTCATTGCTGAATACGCGACCCTAAAGAGAAAACCACTACCTTCGACACCAATTTGGGAAATTGAACGACTCAAACGGCAACCCTAAGCTTCATAAAGACAGCAAAAGTTAGCGTAGAAGAGTGTGACTTGCTGCCTACCCCCCTCCCCCCCCCCCCCGCTCCCCCAAATCATTATGAGGTGCAAAACAACCGAAGCTTTTGCAGTCAGGTGGCATTCCTAAGCACTATCGGTCACTGGACTTCAGAACGTTCGAACTTTTAACGCCTCCAATCAAACATGGTTTGGGTTCAATTTCGCATCGCGACTGAGACCCGATTCAAGCTAAGCCGAACCTTCAAGAGCAGCTCTTTGTGCGACGATTTTAACAGCGTTTTAGAAAACACTCTGAGCAAAGGCGGCACTCGACTTGCTCTCAACATGCAAAATATTGTTCATCAATTAATAAGAAAGAAAAAACTGGAATATTACTGCAAACCTCAGCAGCAGATTCCATTTTTGCTCCGTGTGATGCCCTCTCAATCGTACGGCTAAGAAATTAAGCCTGAAATTAGCGCTCGTAATCTGGTAATTGTCAACTTCAACGCTGAAAGACGCGTCTAACGTCAATTAGCTTCAAAAAGCTAAAACGTCTGAAAATATTGGCCTTAAACACTGAGAACAAAGCAGCAACTGAACTAACGTCAATGTCAAGCAATTCACGAACGCTCGCAAACGTTGAATCAGGTTTTTGTTGTAACCCCATCTGGAACCGGGTCCAGTCATGGCTCGCTCGCAGTTGCGGCTATGAGCCGGAGCCGATTCTACCACAAAACGATTCGCCGCGCCGTAAAGCAACGCCACTATAATATAGCACGAATCAATGGATGAAGACACCATCAGAATCAACTCGAGGTTACGAAAGCAAGCTCCACACCCTGACACTTCAGAATCAATTCGAGGTCACGCAAGTAAGCTCCAAACCCAGCAAACTGCAAAACACGCCTACAATCCACCTCCTGGAGCACCAAAACACAACACCTACCACCGGCATGAGCCGTTCAGAAAAGCACAACCAACCAGCCCGCACCAATATTTCTCGAAAAGTCTGCCAGCCGCCAATTTTGAATTGATCTACAGACGCTGTGCCATAATCGCCGTAACATGCAGCTGTCTATAGTTGGGTGGTTGCATTTTGCCACGCACAAACGCACGCGTACGGAAGAGACAAAGAGAGACCGCGCGCGCAACTAGCGAGCGACGACGCGGCCGTCATAAGGAGGCCAAGTTGGGGGAGTGGGTGTAGGTACAGTCGGAAGTAACATCAAGTTCTTAGATGACGTGCAGGTGACATCAGTTGAGGGGTCATCGATATACCTTGACCTACAAGTGCATCAATGACCAAAATTTGGGAATAGCGACAAAGCGCATTCGAATAAGCATTAGAAGCTCCATCGGAGTCACTGGAGCAATCTGGAACAAAAAAAGAATTTAAAAAGAAAAGAAAGAAAGAACCAGTTGAGTAATTATTCTAAACCTGAATTAAAAAAGTCACGGCTAGACACCTCTAGGGATCCAGACATCTCTAGCGGCAACGGAGCAAAAAGACCGGGAAGAGATATCGCAATGCGCTTTCAAATTTTTGAAGAAATTCGCAAAAAAGGCATCCTCGAAATGCGATGGTGACATTTAACGCATGAATCGGACAAGACGCTAAGCCTTTACATCCATTTCCTAGCCATTTCCTCGAAAACGAACGTGGTATCCCTCATTTCTTTCACACACACACAAAAACCTATTAATTACAATGGCATCTAACTTCAATAGATTAAAGCACGACGGAGAGCTGTGTATCTCATTCAAGCATCCATAGAAATTTTCCCAGAAATATGATTGATTGCAAATTATGCCATATTATTTATTCTATATCATTTTATCAATTTTATTACGTGTGGCAATTATTCCATAACTTTGCTTCACCTCTTCGATGCAACCGTCAAAATTCCATCCAATGCGTTGAAAACATTCCCACACATTTGAATATTGCATGATGTAGTTTATTTTCGAAAGCATTTAATGTTATTTCCCCAACTAGTGATGCAATTATACCATGTATCTATACTCTTTCCGCAAGAATAGTATGTCACTGTACTTCTACTACCCACCGAAATAATTCGTGTGCTGTACCTACAGATGTCTGCGGCTTCGGATTGGGTACAACGCTGTACCAGTTATTTTGGTCCAATACTATACGCTTTGTGTTTTGGGTTTTCCTTCATACAAATGAAAAGGAGCTGAGGAATCACCATTATTAACGAGTAGAACGAATCGAAGACGTCAGAATAGTGTGGTCATTGACTGAAAAAAATTCAAGAGATCACCGAAGCAATCTGCATCATAAAATTAATATTTTCTTCATCGAAAACGGAATCGATACAATTCTCGACGGGCCGAGATCACCACGGCAGATTGCTCACACCCATTTCGCTTCCGTCGAAATCCCGAATATTTCTGCTGTAATTTCCGATCAACTAGATAGCCATCATCCATTTTCACGTGTGGACGACTTGCAGTTGAAAAGATGCGGATTTCAGGATGCAGGTAGAAAATGTTGTGTCAAAGGTCGAAATCAAAAAAAACAGTTGAAACGCCTATGTTACTTGAATCTTAATGGATCGTATCGGTATGAAGTATAAAAATTGGCGAATCCATCGCAGAAATTGAAAGAAAAAGAACTGAAATAAACAGAGCAGATATTTTCTGCAACAATACAAATACTAGCCGCTAAGCAAATGAGTACACAAGACACATTCCTTTGAAGATATAAGGGAAGAGGAAGTTCCTTCGCCTCCTCCACAACATGCTTTCTATTTACGAGTCTATTTACATTTATGTCGATTGTCAAGAAAGATCTATAAGGTAGGAACCGCTATTAAGTCATTCGAATTAAATTCAATCCGAATTTTAAATGAAGTCGTTCAGTCATTTGTTGTGCTACCTTGAACTCCCTATGAGTGTACCGAACTCAGAGTAAAATCCGGCTGCGTCCACACCACCTGCTAGCGTCAGTTGCAGTCTTTTTAGAAATCGCATATTGAGCTCAACGTTTCTATCTGCATTTTTCAAATTATCCATTTCATTCTCATCGGATTCAATATGTCGTCGTCAGAGTCGAAACATGCATCACATCGTCTTCGACGCCTGAATTGCTTATTGCAGTTAAATCTTTACAATCGGTGTTTCCTGTTTCAGCATGCAGTAGTACGTCGCATTCATTTTCAAGTGTGCCCACTATGCTTGCGTTTGAATCACTTATGTCAACGGCCGATCAATGCTCACGTTGTCCAGGATCTTAAGATAAGCTTGTTCAACATCCTGCGCATCACGATGTCCATGTCATCTCGTCAAATCCAGAAATGCATTTTTGCAGGATCCATCCCCAAAGCAATCGATCGTTGCAACGATAAATGAATCCCTGATACATTTTTCACTCCGAATGTCAGCAGCGACGGACGCTCAAATCGACCCTTTCACATCTGTTGTAACCTCCTCCTTCACCTCTCTCAAATGCCCCTCTAAAATCTAGCAAAAGGCCTACTCGAAAACTCAAAAAGACAAGTTACGCACTCAACACCACACTCGCAAAAATCCTGGCTAAAGAACGTGCTTAGAGACGTATTGGGTAGTGTCGTTAACTTTTAGAGAACCCTTTTGCATCGTTTTCTTTCCTGTATTGCACTGAGCTCGTTTATACTACTCGCTGAGCGATCCCACAATCATTGTTACGTCGTTTCGCGACTCCACAATCGCGCGCTTGCTTTCAAGGACCGTTTCTGATCGCTGAGTGCTTTCAGCAGTTGAACGCGTTTAGCTTCACGTCGCACTCTCACGTGTTTTGTCGGTCGCACTTGTCGTCGTTAGGCTATTTATTTGCGGCCATCAAATTTTGGAGACTTAAAGCCGACCTGGATCACTTCGTAATTTCCGCACCAAGTGAGATAGCCTATGGTATTCACCTTGTTCCCATACACCTTGATCGCTAGTCATTTCGAACAACCACGATGTCACGGTTGCATAAGACCGAGAAAAAAGGAATACGCCCAAGAAATAATAACCAGAAATAGATTCCAATCGCTTCACTTTCGTTTATTGTTCATACATCTGCAACTGTAAAAGGTTGTATTTTCTAGAATGTCTCCATAAATGCCTACTTAGAGGCAGAATTTGTTTGCTCGTATGGAGCATAAAATAATTTCCCCCAAACGGACGAAGCCATAAAAATTTCAAAGATGAAAAAGGGAGATGCTTCTTAAAAAAAAATAATATGGAACACAAGAAAAATGAGCCTTAAATGCATAACAATCACTTACTCATTGCGTCATTTAAAACACTTTCCCTATTTCATCGTTTCCAACTATAACGTAGGTTCTCGATCAAAATGAGTATATTAAAATGATTTTCCTTTCGAATCATTCGGTTATGGAATCAACTTCCACCTGATATTGTGGAACCTCGCAATCTCACTACTTTCAAAGCGAAATTAGTCCAATTTGACTTATCGTCATTGAGGGGAGTAGATGGCCACCCACTATGCTATCAATATGTGTCACATCTCGGTTCAGCCTTGCGTCAGCGCTACCACATTCGTGATATTTGAATGTTATCATTTTTGAATATCGTCGATCTCTTCAAATACTACTGTATGCTTATTTATGGTTGACTGAAACAATCTGAATGAATTGAAAACGTTCACCAGTCGCAGACTTTCAAGTGAATAGTTTGTCGTATACAGCTAAGCGACAGCGTCACTTCGTGATCGAAAGCTCATAGCTGAAACTGCAAAAACGCACTAACACTTTCACGAGATTTCTCAAATGGAGTACATTTTGTGTACAAATACAGTGAAGAATGGTATACTGCATTTGTAACTTCTCCCAAAAAAAAAAAAAAAACCGGCACAATACTATCCTTCTACCCCTCCCGTTTTCCCCTCTCCCCTCCTCCATCCTCTCCCCTCCTCCCTCTCTCCCGAAAATCTGGGCAGCACTGCACTTCTACTTGTGAATTTGAAATTTGGTGGGATATTCTATTATACTTGGTGTTAGTGCAAGTGCAGTACGAAAAGTACAATAGCATTTAGTAGAATGACGTCACTAATTATGACATCCTCTTACGATAGTCTCGTTCGAGTTTAGCCTCATGAATTTCTCTTCAAAATACCTACAAATTACTATAGAGCCACCGTTGACGACATAAGAGTTGTACGTCATAAAGAAAGAATATTTTCCCATTCGTACTAAAGGAGAAACAGGAATCACGAACGGGCAAATAAAGGAGTAGGAAGAATATAACCCATCTTATAGTGAACCTAATTTAGTAGAGCTTCCTCTATTAGAGATTGAGCCCCAATGGCTACTTCGAAGAGATCTGTTATTCTAGTTGCTTTCCAAGAGATTTACTATGGCCATTCGTGAAGTGATGTTTTGAATAAATAAGAAGCTTTAGATGCACATCATCGTAACCATTTTAAATATCGACGTAGAATTTTTCGAAGAGCCTTGAAAGCTAATAATACCGGCTTATCGATCGATATTGAGTGGAAATGTAACGATCGCCGCCCCAAAAAATTGGAACTATGCTTGTCTGCTTGCAAGGATGTTGGAACACAGATCGACTAACCTGTTCCTAGCATCCGAGTGAAGATTTTTCATAACCCCGTTCGTTCTTCACAGATCTTCAAAGGCGTCATGGTTCAACTCTCTCTGTTGCGTGCCATAGCTAGGCAACACGAATAGCATGCTTATAACATCATTTCTTCGGGATTAGCTGAGAACACGATGCGTTCATTTACATATACTCTGCAGTCATTTTTGTAATTCTTTCGTCCTATGATACGGTTCAGGAGCTCCCGACCTTCATGTGATCGTCGTAACCCGATGACATGCAAAACCTCCCGACCTTCATATGATTATCCACCCTCATCTTTGGAATTTCTCTTTGCCAGTTGACACAGTGTGCTTTCTTAGTGACAAATCTTTCACGAAATCACGCAGCACTATCAGATCTGTTGTATACTCCTCTCTATTTCATATTCCCGGCAAATTAATTCCAATATTTCAGTACCATAATTTGTCAGACAAACAAACCACGTCAACCGTATTCAATAGTTCTTCTTTAAGCAGTTATGTCGAAAAGAAATCAATTACATATATAGAGAGTGCCGCATATATATTTCAATGAATGAATTCAATGGGAATAATCGCTACGACTCAAACAACAGATTTTTTTCCGTTTCCGGATAGGTGCGGTGAATCCGTGATCAATTTCTGTTCCCTTTCCGCTGTGAAATAATCTACGCAATGATCACTAAAACTATAGCCAAATACAGCGGTAAGTTAATGAGATGAGATTTACTTGCGAATGTTACAGGACCCCCCAAGCATTAATTGCTCTTGGATTGAGTGTGATAGTTATAAGTTGATAAGCAAATGCAGCAGATTTTTTGGGATTCGAAAGAATAGAAATAGGCGGAAGTGAGTAGGGCAGCATTTATAGCTTCAATAAATAGAGTGAGTTGCATTGCATCCATTCTTGAATCAAGTAAAAGCATACTGCTGCTAGCCTACGAAAAGGTTTTTGAAAACAATAAGCATAACACTTACTTAGCCTAACGACACTATGTTTATATTCGCACATGCTTGACATAATTGCATAGGTCAGTTTTTGTGAACGGAACGTCGCTCCACTTTTAGTTTCAATGCAGCAGTTGTAAATCTTTTCATACATTTTTTTTTAATTTCAGTAAAGATTAAACTACAAACGATTATTTTCATACTCTACTTCAAAGCATTTCCCCTATCCTGGTAGAATTCTTCCAACGTTGGTGGCCTAATACTCTGAATACCACTCGCTAATCAATCAAAAATAGTATCGTGTTTTGATTTTGAGCCATAGATGGTCTTAGCCAGATCCTATCGGGCTGAGCACAACATCGGTCAATTCTCCTCAAGCTATCAAGAAAAGCTTAAGGTGTAGTATGGAAGTAACGGTAATCAACCTGTATGGATTAGGCGACTGTTGACGGAAAAATTCTGCATATAAGCGATAGTGTAACGATTTCATCTGACTATTGAGAAATAATTTTTATTGCTTTTTTTTTTCTCGATCATCTATCTACTAATTGCTTTCATTGATTTTCGAAGGCAACTTTATATGCTCAAGTATAGATTTATTTAGTGTACTAATTCATTTGCACGACATAACGATGTCTCAACTATATAGCGTGCAATCCTCCATCTATATCACTTTTGCAATGTGGTATTCTTGTCTATACCATTATATACCTTAGGTTCACAGCATTCTATCGTGTATATCATTGAACTTATCGAACGGATCCATCATCCTTTTCAAAACGGTTATAAAAACGCAACGATTTACAGTCCTACCTTGTCATCTTATTTAGCTCACGGTATCTCACCTTCCCATGAGCTTCGATCGAAGAAAACAGGTTGCTCGATTCTCCAACGTTCAAAGATTATTAATATGTGATGAGTCATGGAACACTTCAAGAGAACGTTTATTGAATAACAGCAATAATAGATTAAAACACGTTCAGACAACATATATATACCCGTTTTTAATGGATAGGAAATAAATAAAGAAATTCATTTACAACTAATTATTGTGGTATGAAGACGATTTGCTAGTTCTTGTTATATCTTTTGTTATGATCGTTCAACAGGGTACCCAACTAATGGAGAAAATATTTGAAACGAAAGAAGACGAGTCCAACTCATTGAGAAGTTATCTGTTGAGGCACAAAATGGAAACCCGTATAAGCTAGACAGTAAGTAAAGGAAAAGCAATCACTGCCGAAACCCGACAATATGCCGTCTTGTCCTTCAACCTTCCCCCGTATGCATTCATCTTTTTTTCGGCCTTGGAAAAAAGAAGTTTGCTGGAAGAATAGTCATCTTTCGCTGACGATTTAAGACTCATTTTCAATTCGAATGAATGAAAATAGCAAGATTTTTATAGTATCAGAGTAATAGAAACTAGAGGGAACTCCGCAAACTGGAAATTAATAAGCTTCACTCTCTCTTGCAGCAACACAGCTCAAGTCTAAATGTGATGTTTTATGTCTAGCTATCATCTTCTAGAGTTCTGTATATCATCTGTGGCCTAGGATCGGTTGTTTTTTTATCTTTTGTATCCCACCACCTCCACACCGATGCTTGGCATCATTACTGCTTACTCATCCAAAAAATATTACAGCATTACCACGTCGATTTCCTCCATCATCCCTAGAGCACAATTTTTTCATTGCCCGACATATAGAAACAATCCTTCTGGCGAATGAATTGAATCATGCACGGCAATATATCTCTCATAAATACACCTTTTAGATTTCAGCTACAAATTCGGTAATAAAGAAGTTACGAACGATACGCCAGGACTATTCCTTCAATAATATTCCTTCCTCTTCCTTTAAAATTGCTTTTATAATGAAGTGGCAGAACAATAGCATGGCGCAATTTCAGAGCGGTCTGTCAAAACAACATGCGTTTTTCAATCCTCAATCCCCAGTAGAAGCTCGTTCCTCTCAAGAAAGATATCTAAACCCTTCAAGGGAGCCTCATCCTGTCCACTAATCGACATATATGAACTATAGGTATGCCGCATCTCATGTAAATAGGTTCGTTCATTCCATGAAACTTCAAATGAATGTATAATCATCGGAAAACGCCTTCATACAATTTGTTATCAGAGAAATGTGGAATCATATAAGTTTTGTTGAGTGTGGAAGAAAGTTTTCCTATCAGAACAACATTTCTTGGAAAAGATCTATAAATTCCTTCTTAAATTTGCAGTTTTTGGGCGCATTGTTTCTCCATCAGTAATTCC
>JAARMF010003515.1:0-13746 GCA_022844705.1 Toxascaris leonina
ACGCAATATTTGGTCGAGCAAAGCTGAGAGTTAATATAAACAATCACATGCACATTTCAGAGAAATCAAACGGAACTCCGTCTCAACACAGAGTATTTTAATAAATGCATCGAGGTGAGCATCACTCAGAGGAAGAAGCTTTTGCACAGAGGTACAAAGGATTCTATTGCTAAGCATTCAAAAGCAGTCAAATAATTCGCACACAAGCATCTCGTGCAAAGTTGACCGCACCTTTAAAACCTCTATGTGCCTTTGAAAAATTTTGCGCGTTGGTACGACGCAGCATGACAGCTTCGTGCTCACGCGAAAGCATGTCTGATCGTTTCAATGTCGTAACTATACAGGCTAGAACTTCGAAGCCTATGCCTAGGGATATACAACCTGCGCAACAGGATAACCTCTTCCGCCAACTTCACTAGAAAAGTGTTATCTGGATAATAATATATTCAGTAGTTTTACGTATTTTCAAATATGCCTGATAGCACCACACATCGCCGGGGTTGAAGTTCACAGCAGGCTCTAAAAAAACACGCTGGGAAACGTGCCGGAGGATCTGGCATGATTTGCTCCTTTGCATTACGTCCATCTCACCAACCGCTCTATAAGCCACTAACAGTCAAGAAAGCAGACATAATGTTGTCCCGTATTTCAGCAGACCCGATTAAATACAGAAACCTCTCACTAAAGACCTGTCGTCGTATACCGCCACCTGCTGAAAACGGAAATAAATTTTTGGGCAAAATTCAACGCACGCATCTCCTTTTGGAGTGGATTTATCTAGACAAATTACGGAATAGAAGATCGATTCGCAGACGAAATAAAAGGCATCATCCTTAACTGAAACTTGCAATTTGTTATGGATTAGATGATACTTTTGCAAATTTATCTAAAACTTTCGTTGGTTGCCTGCGTGCGGCAAACAAAGAATGGTGAAAGGGTAGCGCAAAAACGAACGTTTGAAAGAAGGCTATGTGAGGTGTTNATGAAAGGGTTAGCGCAAAAACGAACATTTGAAAGAAGGCTATGTGAGGTGTTCATGCTAGGGTCGAAGTACTGTCCTTCGCCATCAGCAAAAAATGGCTCAAAGGTAAGGCAAGAACGCCAAAAATTTTCAACCCATTCACATTCACAACTTTCGACAAAAGTTTCCACCAAAGTAGTGATAAGCGAAAACATTTATCGGTATGAGCTAAACAAGTTCATCACCCTAAGATAAACGAAAGAGAATGAATTCACCTGTTGCAAAAACTGCTTCGCACTTCCATACTCAACCGATTGTTTGTTGACAAGCACACGGACATGTCGATAGAGGCTTGGCGTCTTTGCAAGTGAGTTCCAGTGCTTCGAGACATAGGAGACGCCATTCACGAGATCGATCGGATGTAGGTATTTGAAAACGTTCAACAATATCACCTCAGGAATCGTCCTCTGAATAGCATAAGCGATTATCCCAAACTGTCATTTATCAAGACCAGTTCAGTTCGCAAGCACTGTCACATGACATGAACTGAAATTAGACGGAGTCCGCACTATTCCTACTAAAGCCATCGGGTCCTCCCTCTCGAACTAACGGCAGCCAAATAGAGATAGAAGAAAGCAAATCCTTCAATCAGAAGCCAAATCAGAGCCTAAGTCCCAGTCCAGCACCCACAAACGACAATACACCACTTTCCCAGATCCATCAATACACATTTCACACTTCTTAGACTATTCTACAGAGGTGTGGGAAATTTTCTCCCCTAAAACTCGATTCGAATCCGAGAAATCACCACTTCGACATCACTTTTTAGCATGGTCGAAAACGTTTCGAATTAATGTTTCATATGTTACATGGACCATAAGTCACACCCCAAAATGGCACCTCTCCCCGTTTCACTTTAAACCTCACCAACTCCCATTGACTGACTGAAAGTCATGTGGTATTTTTCTTGAATATGGAAAACTTTTCTTATTGAAAAAACTTGGTGAAATTTTTGAGACGACTCGATTCGCTCGAGATTCTGGACCAATAAATCGATATCCCAAACCTAATAAAGCTACGAAGATTTCAAAGAAAATTATTTCGTATCGGAAACCGAAAGCAAGTGACCCCATATACCTCCGAACAAAAAAAAACGTTGGGCATTTTCGTCATAAACGGCACTGCCAAGCGGTCGAATCGACTGCAGACTTTTTATTCCATCACACACAAGCAGCCGAANGAGTGACCCCATGTACCTCCGAACAAAAAAAACGTTGGGCATTTTCGTCATAAACGGCACTGCCAAGCGGTCGAATCGACTGCAGACTTTTTATTCTATCACACACAAGCAGCCGAAAGGTTTCAAGACTACATGAGGGCACGACGAAATAGTATCTGAGAGAGGGAGATCGGCAATTAGGGAAGCACAAAGCAAACGGATTCGACAATATCGATAAAAACCTCTATGTCGATCAATCGCGACTAACAACAAACCGATCGTACTTCTGTTGCCACAACCAAACGAGGCTGTGACCACTGCGCAGGTAGATACGTCTTTCGTCCATAACACCACTTCCTCGTGTATTTACTGTCGGATAACGGATAATCCATGAATAATGAAGTGTAATTAGTTCTGGAAAGCAGGTAGATGATGAGAAAAATGAATGAGAAAGAAATATTTCCGCCGGTTATTCTATTATTAGCAATTTTCGCAATCGAACAAAGTTCAGCATATATAACACATCGAAGATTTCTTATCCCTACGGCTGTCCCCCTCATCTACTCCGCCTCCCGAGTCTCTCTTTGACCTTCATAGATCAGCTAGTAGAGCAATCAATGGCCGGAATGATGCCCCAGCGTTGGCTGCGAATATCTTACACGATATTGCTGACAAACCGCATATGCGAGCAAATTGATCTTTGATTCGAATACAACACCAAGACTTTCAGTTGCGACAATCCTTTCGATAAGCCTTCAACCCCTTGCAAAAAAAAAAAGAGAACGAACAGCATCAAGCAGCACATGCCCCTAAACCCAACTGCCGTTATCTGGATTACTGCGCACGCTTATCCAACATACCAGCGCCCCAACATCCCTCTCTCTTCCTCTCCCTTTCAACGGTTTGGTCCCTAAAGTTGGACTCCCACATACCAAACCGGCCTTTTCCTAAGAATGTTGCGAGTAAGTCCTAACGTCAGCTACAACTAGAAGCCACATCATTCTATTCATATCTGCCAAAACTTTTTCATTATTGACTGTTATATAACGGATAATCCGTACATTATTTGTAGGCAAGACGTGCNCATCTGCCAAAAGTTTTTCATTATTGACTCTGTTATATAACGGATAATCTGTACATTATTTGTAGGCAAGACGTGCAGCCGCAGTCTTATAGATCACACCACGAATCCCTTCCTCTCACTACTGCGGTTCCATTCTGAATGATCCAAATGCTAGGAAATTCATCGGGAATTCGGGAGTAGAGTTGAGGATAATTCTCATCAACGACACTTCCGCCCTTTCGTTCCAATGACGCATCGAATAACTGTGAAAGGTAGAACTTATTATACCTACGGCACACTGACCATATGCAAATGCCGACTGAACTTCTTACAACATTCAAGAGAATACTCACCTCTCACTGAACTTGTATCGCTTATCGATAGTCCCATATTTAGACGGGAATGGAAGAAATGAGTTTGTTTCCGCCGCCATTTATGAAACAATGAACAATGAACGCTTCCGCTATGATTCGAATATTTATAGCCGTGTGACACCTTGCAAATACCGAATAAGTCACTGCAGTCTGTCGAGTGATAAGATCTCAAAGAAACGCTTTATCAGTGCAAACGACACCGTATAACAGAAGACGCGAGTGGATATTCCTGTAGCGATTCATTAGCCTGCTGCGACTCTGACTGGAAACGTATTTCACACGAAACTTTCCGAGAGTAGGAATAGGTGCGGAGGAGACAAAAACATCTGCAGGTTACATCAACAACACTGTCACATAAACACCATCAGCACATATGCCCTATCGCCACAAACGATTTCGAACCTACAACGCTGTCAAGCGGAAGGAAGAGGGATGTACTACTAATCCGGAAATTCCAGCGATTCTCGTCCAAAATCAAATTGGGATAAAGTCGATGATATGCTTTATCAAATGATAATTTCGCTACAATAACAAGACTGAATACGTAGTATTCAAAGTAACGAATAGAAAGATTGTTGGAAAGAAAGCACCTGAAGAGGGGTGCAAATATCTTGACGAACACTGCATCCTGGGAATCTTGTAAGCCGATCGAAAAGAATTTATGCGAATATAATAAAACGAGTTTCAATTAATGCGAATCTAATAAAAACGAGGAAGTTGATGACTAGAACTATGAAAATGAATCCTCTCGATGGTTAAAAACGATGGGCTATCGTTCCAAGCTAAAGCCCTCATGCAAGCATTTCGTTGATCTATAAGTCAACAGTATCGTCGTAGTATAGTCACTTGATCACTTGATTGACCGGACTGTCNAGAGTCGAATAATTCTCAAAAAGAAACGAAAGAAGCAGGTTGAAGAAGCGGCTTGGTATAGCTGAAGACAGAGAAATGGTCTCAAGCTCACTTCAGTATCCCCACCCCCTCTCCCTCCCCCCCCCCCTACCCTAAAACTTTCTAGAATTTCCTAAATGATATGAGCGATTGTATTGTTTGAGCTTATGGCATAACATTTTGCCAATATCTGCGGTCTATTAAAGAGTAAATTGTGAAGGATCACTTTTTGCATAAAAGCACTCAAAACAGTGTCAGTTGCTGTGACGAGAAAGAGGAATATGACTTGCTGCTTTGAATTGCTTTGTGCAGTGGAATGGNTGACGAGAAAGAGGGATATGATGACTTGCTGCTTTGAATTGCTTTGTGCAGTGGAATGGGGCAAGCGAGACGAATAACCGCCATATTATCTATAGCAGAATGATAAGTATAACAAAATTTTCAACGTTTGAAGGAGAATCCCATCCAAAAATTGCTGTATTGAGAGAAGGGCAGCCGAGAGTGCATGGAAATTGACAGCTTACACTCGGAGTTCTTCGAGAACACGAATTGGTTATCATCGATCAAGCCATACCTCTAGCGCTTTTAATGGAAATAGCACCCAGTCAAATTATGCTCGGCAAGCAAATTTAAGGGCTTTGAAACATATAAGGTGCCACTCAAGATTGGGTTGATGCAAGTATTTCAAAATGTTTCGCAATGCAACATCAAGAAGCGTCCTTCAAATGGTAGACCTGGCAGCAACAATTCACGTATTAGGCAGTTCGAAAGCAGCTTTTATTCGCCATCAAATAAGTTGCTTTCGACGCTCATCCACTCGACGAGATTCATTACTTTCTCTATTCATTCAATAAGTCTACTACTACAGAACTCTCTCCCAAATGTTTCAACAGTTAACGAGTCATGTCTCCATAATCCATTTCAATAATCCCATACGGTTGTAACGTTTCGTCGACATAAATGGTCATAACTGCGAATTACACAAGACATTAGGAGATGAACCGTTGAATGACAAGAAACCAACGAGGGGCAAATCTGAATGCAGAGTAAAGCGACCGATTAAAAAAAGATAACCCAAATTATGAAAACCTTTGATCGATACCCACCGACAAAGCGGTTGCTGAAGGAATATATCCCGTTGATCGAGAGGCTGTTCAGAGAAGAGAAATGTCGCTTAGAAAGGTTATGGCCATCGCTTGAAGCCATCGTAAACGCAAAAAAAGATCGGAACCTTGACGACCCGCAAATATTACTGATCAATGCAGATCGGTAGCTATCAAGGATTTGCTGCCTTTACTGAAAAACGTTGTAACAAGGGTTCATGCGCGTCACTACACCACACTGCATAGAGCTCAAAAGTCTGAGGATGTGCATATTATGCTAGGTGAAGAAAGTTTCCGGAAGTGTGGAAGCAGACAATAGAACTACACAATGCAGGTTATTCTTTCACGATGAACGGAACGAAAAACAGAGTTCACCACTGCAATCCGAACCGCAACCGATTGGCTAGTTATAAACCAAGTTTAAAAAGAACTTGTGAAGATTCATGATGAAAAAGTATGAAATCTCATCAAGCAGATATGAATGAAGTATGACGTTACATGAGTTCAATACGCTGCAGCTGTTTATCAGTGGAATGCTCCGATATGACTGGACCGCAACCGATATCAACGGTTGAAAAAGTAATTACGAGAGAAACGGAAGTAAGCCTGGAAGAGAAATTACTTTTAGCCGAATATGAATCGCTTATCGATTTGATGATAACAAAGACAACGGAAGAAGGAATCTCTGAAAGGTTGTTTGTTGTTCCTGGCAGAACATTTCTTCAACGGTAATATGCAGAGGAGTGTAACGGTCTCGAAGCGATACAATTAAAACGCTTCAGCCTGCTGTGGCCTTCTGCGAACTATGAGCACAACCGGAAACCTGTCGATACATTCGAATCATCAAGCATAAAAGACCACAAGAGGAAGGGAACTATCTAAAGCAATTCGCGTTACCTGATGGAATAGTCTAATCCAGGCTCTCAATCCTGCCCAACCTTTACGCAACTGATATGACAGTATTGAAAATTCAGTCGGATCGTACAACGAAGGGTGGGAGTACACCGCACTCCCCTCGCAAACATAGATATAAGGCAAGTTTCTCAGCTTCTGATATAAGTGAAGTTTCCAAGCTTCTCCTAGCTTCTTTGGAAATTTTTCGCTGCCTCGAGTCTCCAGATTACATTACTTTAGGAACTTTTGGCAATCACTTCCGAAAATTGTTTGCAGTTCATCTAAGACAACAAAATACTTCGACTCAGCACCTATCCCACATCATAAAAGACTCATAATTGAAATCTCCATTGGTACACTGTCGAGTGAGTGAACGGAAGTCAACGAGTAAGGAAAGGATGCTACAGAAAAAGTACTTTCCCTTTTGAACCCTGCTTCTCCCAGAAAAAAATTTAATACGACCTCGAACTTTACGTTGCTTTCAATTTCTTTTGAGCGCTGAAGCAGCATCCGCAGATGTGATGAGGACATCAAAAAATCTTTTGTCCGTATGCCTAACAGAGGTTACTTACTACATCACAAACAGCAACTTTAGCTACAAGCAGTCAGACAAGAGAGGATGCAATATGCGTTCTTCGCATAATAGTCTAGCACATATTGAATTATGCTGCAACCCTTCTCTCTAATCATATAAACTCACTGACCCTATCGATTGATTACTACATTTATAAAAAATATTCATTGTGCATCTGATTTCTCGAAAGCCTTTTCGTAAGCATAATTGAAATCCGCCCAACGATCTACCCAAAATTACCTCCCTTTCACCGGCTATTAAATCTCCTCTCAAGAGATCAAAAAGCATACCCTGGCTGTTTTCAAAGGCCCCATCGTGATGGACTTGTGAATTCGACCGAATGGATGGGTGTTGTAAAAAACCGTCTCCTGTAATGACTGAACTATGAACCTCGACTTCCGGGAGTAGCTGAGGATGAAGAACAGTAAGTCGTGGAGTGTCCGGTCACCTTTCACAGCCGCGGCACAAAGCTTATCAAATCCCGTTCTAATCGGTGAACTGATCGTAGGATTGAAGGATGCGGCACACATACACAAGCCTTTATAGTTCTTGTTAGGTAAGGAAGACGATAGCAACAAAACAGATGCCATCTACACCATTCACAACTTTACCGTTAATACTGATATTTAACACCTAGCTAATGTCTGCAAGCAATATTTAACACCTCCACCTGGAAATAATGCAGGTGTGCCGCAACGCAGCAACGATTGTCAAGTGAATGACTCACAACGATGAAACGAAGCGAGTCACATGCATCACTCGTCCAACAATCGTTCATCGCACGCCTCACATCCACAACGGTGTGCACTTTACTGGCTTCGTTATGTCAATGCAGCCATCGCAAACATTGCTGAGTGTTTATTGAGTTCATTGGAAAGCACACTGACATAGAAACGTGAAACGAGGCTGCAACATAGCATATAGCAATTACAATCTAAAAACAACTCCTCACCTTCCGAATCTTGACTTATTGCTAATAACATCAGTCATCTAACATATTTTCATCGAAAATTCCCCATTTTTACATGAGTATTAGCTGTTTGCTTAAATCCGGACAGTCATCAAAAGATAAAATTTCTGTGGACATGTGGCAAGCACAGTTGACACTTGATGACATCCGAATTCTGCTTCCACGATCATGTCACAATCATAATAGTACCGAACGTTCATCTTAACAAATGATGGTGTTTGTCGCATAGGTGACTCAACGCACTTCAGTTGACGTCCTTCCCGCAAAGCTCAGGCAGTGCCAGTGAATGAATTCTTTTCGCATTCACCACAAATTACTTTCAGGTCCGACTCCCAATCGCTTGTGTACAACTACATTGGCCATCGAGACGGTGCACATCCAACACAAATTTGCACAGAAATTACCCATATAAATGGCCGTGAAAACGCATTTGCGTAATTTTTGAATATTGCCTTAATTATATGCAGATTCTAGTTATACAATATTTGCAGCATATTGCTCTATGAAATTTTCATACCATTGTTCTATATAAAAAGAAACGCCGATGGAAATACGCCGTCGTGTTAGAGGTGAAGCTTGCGAACTCGTCTGCTGCGATGACGACCGATGGTTCATCTTGCTGTTTCCTCAGTGGTACCTCATCGGAATGTTAAGGGATTTTCTTGCGATGGAGAGAGCTGTGCTACTCAAAAGTTGACGATCTGAATGAATGCTTTTGAATTGCTCTGAGCAGCTGCTGTATTTGGAGTTTTGGAGTTGGTCTTGTCCACTCATGTTCAGAAAAAGTTCAAGAACGATTTTATGTACGGCAAAATTCAACTGTTGCAGTCGCTGAGGGTTTTGAAGCAGTGCTGGAATCGTGCTGCGTAACTCTAGGGAGAAGAAGAGGACAGGGCGACGATATGGCTCGTGAACGTAGACCGATTCGACTGGAGTCATAAATGACCGCATCTGAAACGGCGACGTACACGAGCAAAGGGAATCATTTACACATATAGTCTGCGTGTCAGTCGTGGTTGTCGCTTAGCTGCCAAAATGGTTCAGGACCCACCTATCGCTTTCTGCTTCAGGTTCCGCCACCCCCGCCATCCGCATTATTCGATCCATCCGTTTTACTCACCGTTTCTCATTGGAAGCAACTATTTTTATCATAAATAATAAAAGCACTTCCAGGTGCCATCGGTTTAATCGTGACGGTGATTTTGATCCTCTCGAGCGGTGATCATCGCAGCGCAAAGGTAATTCTGTAACGTGATGTAAAATGTTTGATTTATGTCACCTATCAGAACCATGGAGGTCGGTAGCTCAGACGGGTTCCACTGCCGGATGATTCCGCAACGGATCGCCACAAGTCTGACCACCAGTCGTTCCAAAAATATGGTCATGGTTGGTCACGTGTGGGGATGGTTGTCTGTTGCATCGATGAGGGTATGGATGAAACTACAGCTGCCATTTTATCTTTATACCTTCATGTCAGAGCCATGAAAGCGTTCTGGGAAGACACGTTAGAACGACAGCTTCCGCAGATTCATTCCGGTCCGAACATAAGGGGATCGGAACCTGTTCTGCTTGGTTGCGACTTGACAGGTTGAGACACTGAAGTTGCAGGTTTCACAAATTTGTTGGGGCCGCTTCGTTCATTTCTCGGCAAACAACTGTAGGTAGCATTTTGGGCACATGGAAATACTGCCCCATCCGAGTTTCGTGAAAGAGAGGAATTCCACGGAGAAGGCAACAAGATGTTAGATGTTGTTTTTTTTTTCTGCGGAACATTTAAAGAAAGGTTGAGGGGGATTTCGACTCTCTGCGGTGTCCTTGAGGGGTCTGCGACGGTACTAAGCGAAGATGAAAGCACTTGCGATTGACTGAGGGCTGCGGTGCATCGTTGGTTAAGAGGTGTTGAACTGCGTGCTATCATTGGAACACGTTCGAGAAGCGTGTTAGTTGACCGGCTCTATCGCTTCGTGTCTAGCCATCCGAACGGTCACCAATCACCTATTGCATTGCGAGATTGCAGGTAGGAGCGACAAAACCTCGCTATGATGACGCAGGCAACAAGGCAATAGAAATGCTGATGGGAGGTATGGAGGCGCAAACGCCGTTGCGATGTCCACTTAATGGTCGATGGTTCACGTAAGCATTGTCGGTCATTTATATAAGGGATGATTTATTGAAGTTGTGTTCGATACGGGACAAATTCCACGGCAACCAAGACTATCGAGTTTCGCTTGTGGTTTATCTCCCTTTCCTTGTCTGAAGTTTCATCGTTTGATTTGGAAAGACAGCCTTTTAAGTGACACTCTGGAGATTTTTACGCATCGATATCATCGAAGCATGCATTCGGGGTGCCAAATGTGCCATCGCTAAAATCTATATATTTCGTAGTCCATACGCTTCAGACCACGCAACGATTCATCATACTGTATTTATGCTCTTGGTATATGTGGAACAACATACTTCACGGAGCTTCTTGTCAACGACGCGAAATTCAAGTCGGAGATGTGTGCAGACATTGAACTCATGGATCTGAAGGACAGCACCATACACCCGTGCGAACATAACAACGTCACCTTCCCCGCTTACGGCGGTGGAGTCGTGCGAGTGAATGCCGTTAGTTCACAGATTCTGACTTGAACTTTGTTTTAATAGTTCTTCATATAAGGAAGCAAGGATTTACGTGCTGTACAACTGTTGAGGGGACTGAGGGAGGTGGATAGGTAATCTGTGTCCCTAGATATTAGGTGTAACTGACGAAGAGCTTTTTCCAAACACACTTTGTCACCAACTAAAACTCAATCGCGAGGTCGCAAGATTTGCAACCGAATCGTGGGATTCATAACAGCATATGGATTGGCGGCCCTACCGATGCCGGCCGATTTTGAGGAGTTTGACATTTCGTTGAAGCTTCTCAATTTTCACTTCAGTGTCGAGGTGGATGTAAAGAATTGGAGCGGATGCAAGTGTTCTTCATGTGCTGTCGGGACTGTAATGAAGTGGTGCAAGAAAACGCCCGAAGAATGCTGACTCAGCTGAAGCTCCTTTACTTCGCTCAATCGGAGTTCAGTTTAAGAAGCGTAGTCTTGAAGCATGGTGAAGGAGAACAAGCTAGAGTTAAGGAGATAAAGGCAATGAATTTCATGATCGCCAAGCAGTTGAACGAACCTCAAGAGAGGCGTGTGTGCATTCGAGGGAATGGGACCGATGTCGACGTGGTGGGTTCTTTGTGGTCTTTCCTTCGAAATGGCGGATCGTTCAGCCTTTATCGTTTGCTGTTTTTATGCATTCAGCAGAATGAATTTGTTGCTAGTCGTCGAGCTGTTAGACGCCTCACAGCTGCTTGACGCTTGGAGACTGACTACATGGGAGTTCGTAGACTGTACTGTTCAGGTCGTTGAAAATGTTGGGTTGACAAGCTGCCTTTCTGGCGACGATTTATTCGGCAGTTTGGATCAGCGGAAGGAATGATTTGTCAAGTTAATCTTCGTTCCCTTCTGCGTTCCAAGCCGACTGTTCTGCAACCTGTCCATCTCGTGATTGTTTTCCAACAGCATGTTCGAAAAAGGTGATCACCTGTTCTAGCAGAAGCTTACGTGGGTTGTCTCGTAATACTCACCTTATGCCGTAACATTGTCCATTATATGGAACAGTCTCTATCTTGTTCTATGTTGACAGGGTGCCTCATTGTCCGCCTACACGGATTTGATCGCCTCTCTGTGAAAGTGTTGTAACCGCCTTAAGGCCTGCTATTAGAGATAGAGGTTTGCCGATTTCATTTAGGAGAGTGGTGGCTGATTTCATACCATCGTTTGTGCAAGAAAACGGAAAGCGGCACCAGTCATCCAGGATGCTTTGCTGCAAGGCCTGACTACACAGCTCAATGTTTCCTTCATGGGAAGGTTGCTGCTGTATGGAGAATCTCCAGCATGTTAAGGAAGTCGGGGCTGTTGGTCAGACCCCTGAGCATTAAAAAAGGAAATTCTAAGCGGTCTAAACGGAGATCACGCAATTTCGGTTCATAGTTGATGCAATCAATGTTCTGAAATATAGCTGCGTGCAAACTAGCGAAATTTTGCGCAAGTTTGCTTATGTTCAAAAGGAATCAGTGCGGACGTGATGCGCCAGAAACGGACACTTGGTGTTAGCATGACTCGCTTCCGCTATAAAGTTCCCTAAAAAAGACTGGAACTCGGCAATTGCGTTGTGTCGAGTGCGAATGAGAGCAATTACTGTGTTCGTTCTCAACGCTATGCCTGCTTGCCACTCTCAGCCGAATTGTGTCTTTTATGAAGTGCTGAGAATGTTTGGGCAGAGGTCAGTCAAGTGTCATTGCTGTGTTAACGTAGTGCTTTCCATTGATGGACGTTTGGATATCATTTTCTAACCGAATACATTTTCAGACGGCGACACTTCTAAACAAAAATGCGTGCATTTCTGTGATCGGTGTGCGCAATCCGCTGTTCAATTCCTCTCAGCTAAGGAATATGAGAAGCCCTCACAAGATCAGAGCAGAGCTAGGCGAACAGATAATAAGCATAATGGATCTATCGGAGAATGTTCCTGCTTACCACTTTGGTATCAACAGTTGTCGCAAAGACTATCGGGAGAATGTCACGGCAGGTTTCAGCTCACCTCTTTAAATGTTGATTTGCAGCTGTTTGCAGTCGTCATTGTTTTTGTGAAACATCTTNCTGATTCAGCTGTTTTCAATCGTCATTGTTTTTGTGAAACATCTTTATTTGCGTTAGTTCGTTCCCCAATGTGAATTTTTTGCTGCATTTCTAATTCCTAATTTTTCTATTTGTTATGGCCCACGTAATTCTCATTCGGGACTGGGAATATAGACATCTCTTTCGGCACTCCATAGGCAGCGTAGTTTTCTGCCACACCAAAACCATCTTTTCCCTATAATTCAAGAGGGATCATTCTGGGCAGTTAGAGCTCCGAATTATGCCTCACCCAAGGAGCGATGAGTTCGCTATTCTCTTGTAAAGAAGTGACAAATTTTGTAAAAGTACTGCACCGCGAATGTCGTTAAAGAACAGACCTTTGCTAGAAGGTGTGTGTACTATGTGAGCATTCGGAGAGTGAGGGAGCACATCTAAACGGTCGAAACATACGTTTCGTTTCATGCATCGGCATTCGTTGGCGCGAGCCCACCTAAAGCGTCTAATCTGCCATTCCAGATGGAAGACACCTGCAAGATGTTCGTTCGCGGTGATGAGACCATTTTCATTTGTTGTTGCTACGGAGAAGCGCCGATAACATGCCAAAGTGAGTGCAATACCCTGCTGTTCATTGATGGGTCATTTCCACTGCTGCTGAAGCGTTGTTATTAGGGAGCTAAACATGAATTCTATATTAGGTGTAGGGAGAAGCTGCAGAAGCGTTTGGTTGCTTTGGAGTTGGAGAAGCCGCATGCTCACTTTCTTAAACTTGTCCTTGTTCCAGGCTGGAAAATTCCTGGAAATAGGTCAAGTCTGTGGAATAAATTTCTAACATTTGTGCCGTGTGTCGCCTGCTGTATAGTTTGATTCGATAGATTAGAATGATTTGAAAGAAGTGAAGTGGACAAACAAAGAGGAGTGTGAAAACGCGTTTAGAGGCGAAAGAAAAACGCGATCAGGGTCTGTGACTAATCGACATGTACACTATAGTCCCCCCCCCCCCCCCCCCCCCCCCCCCCCCCCCCCCCCCCCC
>JAARMF010003516.1:9115-19655 GCA_022844705.1 Toxascaris leonina
AGCACGATTTAATTGCCTCTAACAATCTGCTGTTACTCATGAAGAACATTGCCGTTCAGCGGTCATCGTCCAAACTCATCGTTACGAGTACTCTGAAAACTGTAATGATGCGATATGAGAAGGCATTCATACTTGGATGCGCACCTATCCTAAAAACACATTCGCGGAAGCTAAGAAACGAAAATATCTGTAAAAACCAAGTGCATTTTACTGATAACATGGAGGCTGTAAAAAGAAACAAAAAAATCAGGCCCTATTGAGACCAACAATATTTGACTCATTTGTTTAGTGTTCAACTACTACATTCTCGAGCAGGAAATACGGCAGGATCACAAGCCGGTTGCTTGCAACAAATCTCTAGAAGTGTTTCCTGTCGGTATCAGGCGCTTCTCATGGCGAGACTCGACCGTAATTGAACTGCTGACAATCAACAACCGCAACTTCTATTTACGCATCTTAGGATGAATCTATATCACCTTGTGAGAAAGGTGCCAAACAACGTCGGCCCACTCTCGAGTCGAAAACAAGGACGACAATCCTCAGTGGAGTGCTGCACGCACAATGAGCAATAAACGAAGACTGCCGACAACCAGCAGTCAACGAAATTGTCGTATCAAGCAGTAATCGAAAACTGGGCTCGTCATTCGACTCAGCGAATCCTTCTGTAATGTAATCCTCCCAATTATATGCCAGGCCTTGTAGGGATCGGAAAGTTGCATTCCCTGCCAGGCTCATGGAGATGCGCTTTTGTGACCATTTCGGTTTCAACGTCCATATGTCAAGTTCCACTTATATCACTGCTATTCCTATAACGGCTATAAGTAAGGAGCGCTCGAATCTGGTTGGTTTCTTTGCAAGAAAGACTTCCTTAAATAAGAGCAGACTGGAAAGAAGAGGTCCATCATCCGAGATTTACGGGAAGTTCAGCTAAGCATTCTTGGACGTAGGAATAGCGACGACCATGCTAGACGAGAATTTGCTCACGAAATGCCAAAGTTTTGACGATCACTCCACTACCACACCGAGAAAACAATAGCTAAGGCAGAAGTGATGAGCAGTTACATGCTTTGAGCGTCTATGATAAGCCACTCTCGCAACATCACATAATCGGGCCAAAATACCGCAGAGCGACAAATTTTACCTCTAAAGTATTCTGGATTTCTCCGGTTTATGCGAAAATTGTTTACCGTCTTATCGGAATTGATCCTTATGACATGGACTATACTTGCAGAAAATGTTATATGAGTAAGAGCCTTTTAGTCTGGTTGAAGAGAATTGAACGTTACGCTTCTAGACTACACTATAAGGGTCCATACGTGCAGTGGTATTCTGAGTTCAGAGTATGGTAAATGCCAAGTGTTACATTCTATCCGAAAGAAAGTTATTCGTGGCAATGAGCGGGTGGGACGAAATAATATAAACCAAGTTCGCCATCGATAAAGCGCCATTTATTTTGAGCGATATCAGCGCTGCTATGGGAGACCTATCTCACAGAGATTTTTGCGTGCGAGAAAAACTACCAAAAATGTGCGATTAGTGGAACCTATACGCTTGCCTTTATAGTTTTGTTAAAAAATGAATGAAATTTTCTAGGCAAAGCAGCGTCGCAATTTGCAGGTAATGATACTTTGCAAAGAATCCACTGTTACGCGAAAAGAACAGCAGCAAAGAGTATGCAAATTTCACGCAACATTAATTTCAATATCACAGTGTTGAGTATCGACAAAAACATGCGAAAGCGGTTGTTGAAACGTTTGCGCCTGCAATGCATTTAGTCAAGCAGCGCTCACATTAATGAAGCGTAGAAATTGTGATACCAATCAACTTGCTAAAATTAGACTGACGCTAAGAAAAAGGTTTCTGAAGCACGCCTATAGGGAACCGAAGAACAACCAACTACGCTTTAAGATGGATCAGAAATTTTATGGCCCAGTATATAAGGAATTGCTGAAGGCACACTTGAAAAATATATTGCACAACCATTAATCTCTGATCACAACGCAATGCAACGCCGCTATAGTAGAATTAGTTAGCCGAGAACTGCACTCATATTGAGTTCAGCACTGATGAAATGTTCAAGATAGTAAACAAGCTAAAACTAGCAGGAAGGAATGGAAGGAAGGTAAGGCGAACTATCACAAATAGGTGGTGTTGCCAACAGAATTCTCAAGCTGACTAAGCACCAACTTTCCGGATGCTCTTTAACTGTGTTGTAGGGCTACAGCAATTGTGAAAATATTGCGAGCTGGCGTCCTCTATAAAACAGACGATGAAAAAATGGATCCGGAATTTGCTGCTGTCATTTTTCTCTAAATTTCGTAAAATTGTTTGTGCTCGAATATGTTTCAACTATCCCCGATTTTCTGTGAACGATATCGCAATTTGCTTTTTGCAATAGAAATATTCGATAGCGACCGCTGTTATAGAAACAACGATGAAATATACTCCGCATTGCACAACAAAATTCTAACGCACAGACTACGATTACACATAACAAAAGCACACGGCTTGTTAAATGCCTACCTATTGATCCAAAGCATAACGATTATTTTGAACATACAATTCTCACACTCATCGAGGCGTACTCATTTGACAGAACAGCGGTAATCGAAACTAACATCTGCACTTCTAGCGAAAAACCTAGTAAAAATAGCAGCCTTGCGAGATGGAGCAGGGTGTTCAGTACTATTCACCTCATTCACCTTTTACATCTCCGAACTAAAATTATCTGAAACTAAACAGTAAGGTGCTGATTTATGCAGATGGAGCGCAAATAACATGCATGGAGAGGTGACTGCAAGCCAACCTGACACGAACAAAATTAAAGGTGGACGCGCACACGATATTAGTATTTGTTAAGGACCGATATATGTTCGCAAGCGCTTTCAGTACAATGCTAAGCAGGTACGGCATCCAGAGCAAACTCAGTTGGGCTTGGAATGAAACAGGATGAACATTCGTCGTCCGGAAAATCTGTTCCGAACTTTTCCAAAAGATGTATGGGAACTTCTCATTACTTTTAAGCTGTATTAATTGCTTACGTGGTCGTAGAAATGATTGTGTTACGAACATTCAAATGTTTTTGTTGGTGTGTTCACTCCAGATAAGGACGAGCATGCCCTACCAAGAATATTGCACAGATCTACTAGAAGGACTCACAGTTTAGAAAAATTCAACCGTGCATAAGTGGGCTCAGATGGATGAGCTAGCAGATTAAGAATATTCCAGAATAGCTCAGCAGATGAAAAAAAATCAAACGAGTTGACACCCAAATGCTCTAATGCATAGGCTAACAGGGAATGTGGCATAAAAGCAGCAATATCAACACAAGCTGAATAAAACTAATGCTGGCAAAGAGTTTCATAAAATGATTTAATGAGTAGCTACATTGCTTTGAAGCTATTGGATGGCCTCTTGATGTGCATCGTCAATGGCGCTACATTCCACGAATTAGGACTCTATTAAAGGTTCATTAACGCTTCAGTAATCACAAAAATATCTGTGCATCCAAAGCGCGTACGTGTTATATTTTGCGGGATGTTTCAATGGAACTTTGCTATAGTATCATGTTCATATGTTTTGCACACCCGTTGAGTGCAATGATCTGAAATGTAAAATATGGAACTTTTATTGCGAAGCAAGCTCTTGAGGTTGTTAAAAGTTAAGGGACGGGAACTTTCTTAGAGACAACCGTGATCTTTCTGTGATCGAAGACCGTGCAAAGAAGCATGAGAACACCCAGGAGTGTCCATATGCTAGACGGGATTTTTATACAAACGAAAGGAACGTGAAAAAAGAAGGAGCCTATAACGGATAAAAACCTTTAAACGAAAAGGCTTTATTGTAGCCTACCGTTGAAAGGTTATTCGAGGACGGTATTTTGAATAGAGGCACGAGGGTGAGATTACAGCGTGGAAATTTGAACACACAAAAATTTCACATTTTTTGCCTTCTGCTCTTTGCTGTATGGAAGTTTTTCCTTGAAAAATGAACGCAGAACATATTCTGGCAATAGTTCAACCGTTTGGCCCTTGACATCTCTGAGAACTTTCGAGAACTGCAACTGAATTTGAACAAACAAACATCTGCAAGTTGTTCGGTGCCGCCATTGCGTGCATGCTGTGTGGGTTATGTGCTTCAAGTAGGTACTCATCAAATGAGCGATTAACCACGAAGGTCGCGATGCACACGCATTACCCCTCCTAGTCAAACACTTTCTCACAGTGCTGCAGAATGAGAAGGAAACAAGTGACCTTCTCCATATTGCAGCTTGTTTTGTAGCACAGGTGAAGTCGCTTGGAATTTCTGCACTAATTAGGATGGATGAGTGCTTAGAAGTTAAAAGAATCGCGAACGGTGGTGTACTTGAGGACGGTCCTCTTTGATGTTCGATCACACGACATTTCATCCTAGCAATGATCTGCTGCAAATAGTTGCGCGAGTTTAAGCGCGGTTGTTGACTTATGACGATAGCGCGCGATCTATCCAGCCTATAGTAGGCATTCTGTAGGGTTCGACATGTTGATCACGTTCGATTGCTTTATTTCTTGGCTGGATCAACAGGCGAGTCGTGGATAGCGAGTGACCTCAAGAGTCCCTTCACAGGACAGCGATTTGTCGACAATCATGTGACATAACATTCTTTTTGTCCACTACACCTCCAGTCATATCGTGTTGAGTCTAAAAGTGGTATTTTCGTAATGTTCCACTAATTAAAAATTAATAAGAAAAGAGTAGCAAGAAAATATTTTGCTGAGAGCATTCCGAAAGAATGACAGGACAAAACGTTTGCAACGGTGAGAAATAAAAGGAACATAAATGAAATAAACGTATAATTTCTTTACTCATTGTTACCAGCTTTGGATTAAGCGCACAAGAACTAGCCGTTGCGAATGCAGCATAGGCAGACCTTGAAAGTATGAGTTTCTATATTTTCCCTTCTACATAGGGTTGTACGGAATGCTTTTTGATGAATCGCGAGCTGCCTGAAAGGAAAAGCACCACGGCATCGACCACTTGAAATGAGGCTCGACCGCCGAAAATCGATGCTTCAGACAGACGATGGACTCCTTCGCTTCAAGCCCGTTTTCTTCGAAATTTCATTATAGATTCGCAATACTTCATCGCTGTGAGAAGCCTCAGTGACATCTTTCATCAAAAATTATACGGGTATTTTATTTCTGTCAGGCGCTTTTTGCAGCTGCACGTTTAGCTAGGTTACTACCAGTCGTAATTTAAATTCCAGAAAGATATTGCTTCAGAATAGCGCATCGATGAAGTCCTCAAAACCAGACTTGTTTACTGGAGCTAGTTCCATGAGCGTTCTCGTTTCATATTTGATTTCATTTACACGTTGGCCACTTTGTAACGTCTTCTTTCAATAGAAAAACTAACGCGCTTTTCCAGGCTATGAATAAAGCCAACAACAAGAGCGACTTCAAGTCGGATGTCGTGAAAAGGCATAAACGTAAGAAATTGTTTAAACGTGATGGACGCATTAAACGCGGAATGGATTCGGGCGAACAAAGCGTCGCCAAGGTTGCGCATCTTGTTCTCACAGATGAGTGTTTGCACAAACGAATCCTGGATCCGATGATGCAGCCAGCCGCAGCAGCAGTCAGGCGCAGAAGCCTCGCCTCGTACACCGCGCAATCAACACTGCGCTAGACGGTGCTAATTTGCATCAACAAATCTGAATGCCCTCAACGTTCCTTTACCAACTTCCCCTCAACTTCGAACCAATAAAAAAACGATCAATTCACACTTGTGAAAAAAAAACGAATATGTGGGCCTAAACGTGAATTGTTTTTCGATGTCACTGTTGATTGGTGTTGCACTAACAGCCCCTAATGACAACAGCGATACCATGAAGTTCTGGGTACCGAGCTCCGTGATTCTTGAATGCCTATAAGAGCATTCAAGAAACTGCTCAATGTGCAACACTTGTAAGTAGCTATCCACTGTCAAGCATGTGAGGTCATATTGCTCTCTGGATGTCAGTGCCACAATAACTTCATTTGGTATGCGCAGGACGAAAGCCAAGCGACCATCTTAGTTGAACGAATATTTGCAAAATCGAATTTCTTCAACAGTGATGGAAACAGCAAGTTACAGAGTGATATATTGCTTATATTCGTAGGACAAGCTAGCACACGAACGGATGCATAGTAAAATATATGTGCGAGCAACGTGATAAGACCTCCAGCAGAAAGAAGCTAATAGCTGCATTCAATCGAGCGGATTTGGCAAACACATAAGTTAAGACTTTAGCGAATTTTTGAATCGCAACAGCCCAACTCTATCTAAAAAAGTTTTCTGGTCAAACTATTCCCTGCGGAGTTATCGAGTTGAAAAGATGCAGAGCTTACGCGGTGGGAAAAAATTGTCTCTCGTGATTTCTTTTTAGTCTGGTGAATAAGTTCAGGTGGTTGATTGGTTTCAGATGCGACAAAGTACCATTGTGACGGCACAACTGATACGATGTTGCGTGTTAATGATGGTGAGCTTCAGTGCCAAGTTGCCACTGCTGTTAGCGTCTGGCGATATCTCATGATGTCAACGAAATGGGTAATTATTGAGCTACGGGATAGATAGTGTGCCATGATGATTCCACTGGGTTTTCATTGGTACTGTATGGCCGACGGCTATCCCTTCTTTCACACAGCACGTGGGATACTCCGTCTTTTCGCTACGTTGTCACCTAGGCTTTTTCTTTGCAATTTCTATAAAAGATATCATAACCATTTCTTTTTTCGAATGAGGCTGAATTGCGATCCCGCTGTGTTTACGAATGAGACTGGGGACATGCAGCAGCGGGAATTCAGGAGAAGAAGGCGAATAGTTCGCCTTACCTTCCTTCCATTCCTTCCTCTAGATTCAGTTCTGAAATTTAGGGTATTAGTCAATGCGGGATGTCGTTGTAAGTTGCGGATCGCATCCGTTTTGATGCATTTCTCTGAAAACAAAAGCTGAACATGGATGTCAACGGGGAACACCGACGTTCAGAGAGTGCTGCGCGAGAAGATGATGAGATTTCTGTCAATATGAGGCGCTGCATTTGCGCCATCCAGGTACGAAGTCTCTGCTAATGCATCACTTTTGAAAAAACAGTTTCAGGGGATAACTTTTCGCGGTTTTCTTTGTTATTGGGTGACAATGGCTATTGCAGTGCAGCGTTCTATCTAGATCTTGTAATTACTAGCAGCACAGTAGTAGCAGAATCTTTACTTGCATGAGAATAAAGAAAGCTTTAGCAAGACAGTACATTTACCTGATAGTCAAGCCTACATGCATAGGCAAGAGCATGATAGAAGCGTGAGAAAAAAGGACGTCCATGGAGTAGGTAAGCGTGTACAAAGATAAGAGCAGAAAACAGAAACGAAAAGGAATGAATAGCTGAAAAAACATTTCGAGTTGAAGGAACATTAGATATATGCATGCATAAAAGAGATCACTTAAGGAATGGAGATCACTTTTATTCGGCTCACCTCTGAACGTCGAACATTTCATAGAGATCAGAAGTATGTGCTGTTCAAAATACCTTTTCCTTTATGTAAATGAGATCATAAAGGATCACGAGTGAATTATAAATCTAAGGAGATTTTACGCCTATGCAGTATTCACTTGCCTCCTAGGTGAAGACATGCACACAGTTTCAATGACGGAATGGCAGCTGAGGACATACTTGAATAGTTGTTTTCATTGCCTCCTAAGTCTGTCTAGTTGATAGTGCATTCAAAAAATTTTAGGCTTAACAGACCACTCAATAAATTCTCCACAAACAGCACAGAGTAAGAGACGGTCTATGCAGCAAACCCGCGAATAAATGCTCAAATAACTGAAGCACACGAGTTCAAATCACCGACAACAGTTGAAGGAGAAAAGTGAACAAAAGCTTCGCAAAACATCCACGATATGATGCACATAAGAAGTGAAAAACAGAATTCCCCAAAGTTCTTATGAAAACGCTTTGGGGGATTTTTAAATCTGTCCATTATAAAAAGTCACTCTTCCTCTGTAGATTTTGCTGAAAAATAGATGGCAAAGGAACTTTTCTTTAAGGAATTCGAGAAAATGGAGGTTTTCTAGGAGAAAGGGCACTTATGAGGAAATTCCTCACGGATCCAAAAATTTTCAAACGAGCGGGGAAACCATGGTTCCTCTACCAACAATTGGTAAGTACGCCTGAAACATAATTATTGTCGACTTTTCATGCAGACTTCGGCTGCACATTTAGCTTTCCTCCAGCATAGCTCTTTTTAGCTTTTTATGAATAGCTTTGAAACATTCACCTGGCAATACTTATGTGAGCAGAGGGGCTAAATTTTTTGTAGATCGCTCGATTTTGCCAGAGCATGGGCACTCGGGGAAGTGAAATATCCATCTGCGGAGTGAAAACTTTGGGACCCGACAGGGTTCTCAAATTTTATTTGCCTGCATGAGAAACGAGTTCCCAACATTCCCCATGCAATTTCTAGATCAGGCGAACATTGAGGAGGTAACATTGTAATTCCACGGAAAAGTGCGCCAAGTTTTCGATAAAATAGATCGACAAATGGATGCCGAGATCTCATAGTTTACGTTTGGAACTGATTTCTTTAAGGATGGTTTTGAACGTTTCTGGAAATATAAGAACGCCAAAAAACGAGTCAGAAAGCTCCAGTTCATGTGGAAAGCTAATATAGATAAGTTCAAACTCAGGTTACACGAGACGGAGTGGAGGAAGCAAACTTCCCAACGATGCTCAAAAAACAAAAATGCTGACTGTTTCGCCGCAAGACCACAGTTTACTTCTGATTAAAAGTCACTGTTGACAAGTATTACCAATTCGCACCTCTGTGCAGTCATCGATTAAGTGAACATTTTCTGCTGTTGGAGAAGAATAGATGATTGAAGCCATTGTTGAGATTCTAAACAAACGAACTTTGATATTTCTTCGAAGCCTTTAGACAAGCTTTCAAAATTTCCGGCTTTATGGCTCTGAGCTTAGATAAGCGAAGCAAATTGAAAAACTTGAGGATAAGGCAAGCGAAGCAAACCAGAAATTTTGAAGCTAAAGTAAATGAAGCGAACGAAAAATTGGCGTCAGCTTCCGATTATCGCTTCTGTGGGGTAGGTGTTGGGTCTTGAAAGAGGCGGAAGTGAAAAACATTGAAGCTATGGTACTGAGGATATATTCAAGAGCATGTTTGTTTTGTCAGCAAAAGTAAAAATATGCATCCACCGAAATTTGCGTGAACAAGACCTAAACTTCTAGATTTTTAACGGCATTCGTTTTAATTGCTTCAATGGGGATGAGAAGTTTGCGGAGACGCGTGAGGCACTAATTCACTTGGGAGACTTTTCTCTCCGTTGATTGCTACGTTAAGGTACGATGATTAATTGTAGCGATTGATAAGCACGCTAAAGCGATTGCAACCATGGAGACGCGTGCACGTGCACAACGCTCTCATTCTACTCGATCGCAGCTTAGCGATGCCTTCTTCAGGCGCTGCACCTTGGTTTTCATTTTTTATTGATAGCGATTTGCTACCGTATCATCATACTTAGTGATACACTATACAATTTAATAATCACAACAGAGACAGAGAACTGTGCACCAAGTTGTATACTACAAAATTCATGCGCAACCTATATGAAAGGACTTGAAAGGATAATTTACGACATGGCGGATATTTAGAGATCACGTGGAAATGCAAGACTTACACCGAAGTTGTGTTTCTGCAAAGAATTCAGAGAGTTGCAACTTCGCATTAGGCGTTGTTTGTCGTGGCTTAACAGCCCCACACTGATCGGATTTATTACAGAAGGAAGACTTTTGAAAGCTGAAGACACATTTCGAAGGCATTGCTGTTCCTCAGTTTCCACAATTTTCAGTGAACTGATGTTAATTGTTCAGATTGCTAAAAGCTGAAAAAAGAGTAGCAGACAGCTGATATTCATATTTAATGTTCCTTAAAATAAATAATAATGACCTCATAGTTACACCACCACGTTTGTAAATCTGCAACAAAAACGCAGGCGTTCAAACATCAAACATCGATTTTTGCGTGATCAGTTGCNGTTAATTGTTCAGATTGCTAAAAGCTGAAAAAAGAGTAGCAGACAGCTGATATTCATATTTAATGTTCCTTAAAATAAATAATAATGACCTCATAGTTACACCACCACGTTTGTAAATCTGCAACAAAAACGCAGGCGTTCAAACATCAAACATCGATTTTTGCGTGATCAGTTGCGAACAGTGAACAACAAGGCATACGGTATGAGCATGACCTTCGACGAGGGATAAAATGAGCAGGTTTTCCTAATGGTTAACCGTCCCATTCAGACATACGAACAGCGAGATCACAAGGACCACTTTGTGTTATAAGATGATAACAGACTTCTCAGTTCGGTGATAGAAAGGTTGGTGCAAATGATCGGTGAAGAAACTGCTCCTTTTGAATGGATGCTAAAGTTTGACACGTTTGGACGACGCCGTTGAACCAAAGGTATAGAAATGTTAAGAAGTAGTCGAACTATCTTTTGAAAGTTGTGA
>JAARMF010003518.1:2026-18482 GCA_022844705.1 Toxascaris leonina
TTAAGACAAGTTATGTATAATGGTGCACACAACGTATACTGGTATATAATGTGCTGGTGTTTTGATCCCAAAAGTACGACACTAATACTGCACTTCTTGTATCTTGCATTTTGCTTGACGCACATGAAAAGAAGAGGAGAAATCACATTATTAATGAGTAGAACAAACAAATGCCGCCAGAATAGTGTGACCACTGGCTGAAAAAGATTCAAAAAAGTATCGAAAGAATCTCCAGCATAAAAGCAACATTTTTTTCTTCAAAAAGGAAATGGATGAGAGGTAAGACTTTCTACAGAGTCCTCCATTAGAAGAAGAATTGAACTGATTTGCTTGCTTCAAACAGGATGAAGTATGAACTAATTTCCCGTAAATTTTCCACAAAGAATGTGGACACAAAATTTCTGAAGAAGAGGAAGGCAGATGCCCCTTCAGAAGTAATCTTAGTTACAAGAAAAAGAAGCCCGGAATGCAAGACGGTTAACTCACTCTTACCTTCCTCCTTGGACATTTATGGTAGAAAATTCAGCCTGAGGTTTACAAGCGAAGAATTCTTTTCTTTGCGATAGAGATAGTGTCACTTCGGCACCAAGCACTCAATCTCAAAACTTCAGAAACGTATTAACACTTTCATGAGTGTTTTCAGATGAAGTGAATTTTAAATAGAGGTAGAGTGACAAAATGGTACAGTGTACTTGTACTTTCCCCCAAAAAATCGATATGAATCTGTTCTTCTACCGACTTCCAGAATTAAGTTGTATGGCACTTATAGTCTATTTGCAAATTTGAACTTGACACAGTAGTGTAGAATACCTAGTATTACTACAAGTATGGCACAAAATGTTCATTACCGTTTGACACGATGGCATTAGTAATAACAACCACTCACTGAAAAAGCCAATTAGTTCATAATATTCTGCTTAGTTGTAGGTATAGCCTGGAATGGTGGTACTGGAAACGCATAGACTATGAGGTTTTCATGCAATTAAAAGGTCATAAAGAGTTATGAGCGTTTGAGAAAATATATAAAAGCGCTA
Organism: Toxascaris leonina; assembly: GCA_022844705.1. NCBI lineage: Eukaryota > Metazoa > Nematoda > Chromadorea > Rhabditida > Ascarididae > Toxascaris > Toxascaris leonina. The sequence goes on from JAARMF010003518.1 coordinate 3,061, forward strand.
TGAAGCAATTATTAAAAATGGAAGTAAATCATTGCGGGTCAACAGTGTTTTCATTTCTTTGATTCATTTTATGTGCAATTTGCGATCATCATTCGTCTCGGAAATAGTCATGCACCAAATATTTGCTTATTCTCTTGGTATTGCACAAAAAAGTTCCACTTTTATCGTTGGTGGTCTTCATTAGAAAGATTTTGAAAGGAATTCCAATTGCAGCAATGCCTATTGCTGTTATCGTAGAAAAAAGATATGAAGCACTCCATCGGATGTAGATTCAATCAAACAAAGCATATATGATCATCCGAATAAATTCAAAATTCACCTCCATCAACTCACAAGGAATACTAACTCAGAGAGTATTCCAGATTCCCGTTATCTAGGTGATGTTTGTAATTTCAGGCGGAATTGTTTTCTATTGTTCACGATTTTGTGGATTCCATGAAAACAACGAGAATTTCCATTTCTTATGCAAGACAACGACATAATGAAAATGCAGTGTCACCATAGCAAAGTCGATAAAAGATTCTCGTTTAGCAGCCTTTTTTAAACAGCTTTCTAATTCTCTACTTCCTTTAAAAGAGATTCTCATTGGTGCGAGTGGAAGTGGCAGCGCAGTTTTATCAATGCTTTCGTCGACGTATATATTCGAACTCGCAGGGAATTTTTTGAGTTTTCAAAGGAATTCGTTGCAACTATGACTTCAGCTTTCTGCATTCGACTGCTTGTTGGAATAGAATTCTCATCTTAGCCGATATGCCATCAACTTATGTTTAAATATATGCTGGAGGTGAAAGCGTTTAACATGTAGGAGCGTTTTCCTGTTCAATGCAGCAAGCAAATCGTTAATGCTTCGTTTGAGTCATAAGTTCATCCATCTATAAGGAGAGGAATGTCTATAAGGAGATGTTCATTCATCTATAAGGAGATGAATGAATCTGTAAGAGGAAGAACATATGAAAACTGATTGAAAAATCAATAGTTACTCATTCGTTTCACAGCTGAAATGCACTTCATGTACTCATATCACAAAAATAGAGCTGTTTTATTGCAACTTGCGGCCGATATTGCATTCCACCCACAATATCAATAACAAATAATTGCATCGCCCTAATAGGCCTTCAAATAATTCACCTCCCGCAGCTTCGTTCTTATGTTCTTTCTCACCGGAAGTTGCTGATGCTACGTCGTCACCATAGGGATCTTCATTATGGCTGCTACTTTCAGCGAGATTCGCGGAAATGTGCGAAAAATTTCGCTCCAAAATGACCCACTTACAAGCGATCCTCTGCACAACGGGTCAGTAGAAATGAATGAAATATCAATATTGTGTAAATATCTATCGAAATTCTTTCTCGTTGTCTCGGCTAGCGGATAGTGAGTACATAATTTTGAATTACTGACAAAGAACTTCAACGATAGAAAATTCAATCAACGAATCACCATTGAATCGATGCCGTCGAAGCGAAATTAAAGTACTACTTTTCACTTCTGGATGGGGATGACAATGATGTGCTATTCACTCTGACTCGTTCTTCGCTGATTGAATTTTTGAAAAATTGCCTGGTTCATGTAATTTCGGATTGCTTGACTAGCTAACTTCTCATATTTGCTTCGTTTAATTAAAGCATCACTCGATCAAAAATAATCAAAATATTCATAGAATGTTTTCAGAAGATTATTAGCCCAGAAAGCTATCAAGAACGACAATGTTGAATCTCTTTATGGCCGAACACATATTACATTAAATTTGTTGAATTTAGAGAATAACAAAACGACCGGTTGCATAAATGTTTCACATAGGCATCGTTTTAGCTTAGTGATATTGCATCACATTCAATACTAACTATCAGTTATATTTGCAATTGCAATGTATATGCATTTGCAATAAATTTTGCCAGTTGGCATTGAATTCAAAATTGTTAGTTGGAGGGTGAATTTGTGTTAGCATGAACTAATATCTCCTTCAACAATGGCATAAGCACTTTTGTTCATTTTTCTCGCCTCTTCATGCATGATGATTCTTTCCTTTTCGAAGTGTTTTCACTTGATTGGACAGTAGTTTTAACTTCCGATGTTCACCATTTTGAGCACTCACTTAAAACATATCTTCTTTCTCCACAAACCGAAAAACTTTTAAGTAATTACTGAGAGAAATTTGAAGCTTAGCCCCAGTGTTCTCATCATTTAACCTATGGAAGTTTTGGAGAGAGCAATAGGATGAAATCGCGACGACATAAAAAACAACTTATCCCTCTGAATATGATCATATTTATGTCAACAATGTAGTTTCATATCGATTCCTCAAATTGCACTGACATACATTTACTGCATTTTCGGCAATCGTTATTGTTCAATTGATGGAAAATGCATATTTGAAAGGTGCATTCAACAAAATAGCATTCAGCTTTCTTTTTTCTCGTAATATGCTGCAAGAGCAAAATGCACCAATCAAGTTCAATAGACCGAAGTGAAAACTCTTGTAATACCAATGGAATGTTAGTTGTCGTCTTTTGCGTCTGCTGTCATACATAAAAATGGCTAGAAGTTTTTAAAAAAGTGTCTGGCCACAAGCGCAGTAATTTCCCTGAAGGCCTCTTCACGCATATATGACCACTAACGAGGTTTCTCCATTCACTGAAATGATCAAGTTTGTGGATGGAGCTTATAAGTGAGCAGACGTTTTTGGGTCTATTTATGGTCTGAGAAATGCACTTAGCTATAATACATCGTATCAAGCAAGTGAACGCTCCTGGTTTATAATCGACGTGAAAAAATAGTCGTTTTGGAGTCAGTCAAAGGAAGGTGGATGAGCCTCAGATTGGAATATGAGTGCATTTGGAGGTGATGATTTTCTGGTTCAGGTTGTCCATGAGTTGGAAGTGGCGGTCAGCTAAGCTTGCTAACAGAAAGACGCACTTGTTCATATGAATGGTGGACCCCAACGTTTCATGGCCCACTTAGTGCAAGAAGTTGCAAGGTAAGGGCAAAAGCTCGCACTACCAGGTAGTGCCACATTGCTTTTCAGGTTACTAAGCAACAAATTGATGCAACTGATCTATATCATGTCGTGTCAGGTTTCTCTATGTACAACCTATGATCTTCGCACAAATATCCCTTGCCTCGCTAGATCACTTACAGATATATATATATAAATTAGCTGAATGCATATGAAACGCTTCTTAAGCCAGCAGAAATCTATGCAGCAAATAACTCTACGAGGTGAGTGAAATAAATAATAATGAATTCACAAACCTTGCTTTTCCTCGTCTACTCCGGCTTGCTGCTCATCCTTCTTCCCCCCTCCTCCACCTTAATCTTATTTTCCTTCTTTCTCCTCTCTTCCTGAATCGCCTTAACCAACAGCACCTGTAGCGGCAAGTGCTCCCACCTTATTTTTGGAATGTAGTTTAGCTGTGCCGCCGACAGCAGCGTTGCCTTTTGCAGTCCTCGCGATTTGTTTGCTTCCTTCTTTCATCTATTCTTGACACCTTCATTTCGCTCCGCATCATCTGCCTCTCCATTTTTATAGTAGAAGAACAAGCCTTGTTAACACGTCGTTGTTGTTTGTTTTAAGGCTACTAACTTCCCGGTGTCACCTAAATTGCGGGAAATGTTTGCAATGCGTAGTGACTGTCTTATGACTATATATGCTTGCCGCAGACCGCAAATAGCTTACAACCTGGCCATCTTCCAACCGCTCTCTATCGATTGCAAAATTTCTCCACCATTTCGGATTTCTGTCCGATGAATCTCTAAGATTTGCGGAAGTGTGCAATGGATAATTAGGCTGTTTGAGGATTTTTCGAACGCATTTTAGCAGATTTGAACACTCTAAGCCCACCGATTATTTCTTCCATGCGGAGTACTCTAGAGTTCGTTGTCAACTTTCGAGAGGATATCCTGAGCAAGGAAACCCGTAATAGCTTATGTCAACGGGTATACATAAAGGAAAGCTATCAACTACTTTGATCCAAGTTGAGGCATGCAACCTCGTCCATTAACTCGTTCACTAAAATTGCACTGCCATAATGGCGGTGCTCTATACCAATTGTTTTGCACTATGTGCTTTGAACAAGCAATTTCTGTTGTCTTCGCATTCATTTGTGCAAAATTTTTCATACGTATCGTACCTATATTTCTTTTTTTTTTTAATATCTGCGTCCCTCCTCTCTATACGCTTTAATGAGAACGCATTTGTTTTGAAAGATTTACAATCGTCTAGAGCGTTGACGCTTTGTCGATCGACGATGGATTCAAAGGTGTAAGATAGCAGCAATCGCAAGCTTTTCAAAATGTTTGGCAGGATTTTCTTTGAAAATGGAGGTTTTCTTGATTGTGGGAGGTTTTTTTCCAGGAAATTTCAGTATTCTACAACCCTTTTCACTTTGTCGGAAAGGAGGTTGTTTTTAGTTACATTAGAGCATAATCGAAGACTTCTTTGAGGGTTATCTTCCTTTTTCTAAACGGAGAATTAGCAAGAGGAATGAGCCTTATTCGATGCAAAAACATTGATGAACTTGAATCGAAACAACGGTAACTAATTAAAAATAACACTTTCAAAACGTCTCCGAAATCATTTTTGAAGTAATATCCATTCCTTCTCCTTAATACGTAAAGGCAACGACTCGTGCGATCTAAAGGAAAAGTTGGAGGAATTTAAAAGGGAAGGAGAATTCGATGCCATATGGAAGCGGAGTCGTATTTGGGCTGAATGTTGAGGATTATTTATGAGTGTTATTACGAGTCGGACAACAAATCGTTGGCAATTTTGTTCGGCACGCATCTCATATAGCTTTGTGTTCATTTCTCTCTTTTGCACTACCAACTTGATTGCTTCCATAAATGTAAAAATTTTTTCATTCTCTAAGTTTACTTTCCACTTATTTTATAAATTCTTATAAAACAGATCTTCAGTATGCTCGGCAATAAATTTGTGTGCTGATTAAATACGGCATAAATTACTTCGCACATTTCACCCACTTATTTGCAGTAATTTTTTCAGAATTTTCAATTACTCAGGAAAATAGTCGCATATTTGCAGAAGGTTATGAAATTGTTGGTGACAATTCGACGCCATTAATATATATCTCATTCTTCAAAATTGAGTGAACTCAATCAGCCAAATAAACTGATTACTTAAGGTACAAAGAATTTTCTTCCAATAAAAGAAGATATTATCGGTTGTTAGCATGCTAATTTTGATCATTTTCTGGTAATTTGCATGAAAAAAATTGAAGGAGGCAAACGATCATTAACTTTCTTTTAATTCTGAAATTCTTAAATAATTGCTCGAAAATCATTATTCTCCGAGATTTTAGTGATGATAGTGCAGTAAATAAAGGTGGAAATTTTTTGCAGCGTTCACTGATTGAAGAAGTGGATGATAAAGGCTCCGTTGACACTTTTTCTTACATTCATTTTCTCGTTCCTCCATCTCTCCATTAGCGCATTTCTTTTTGGCGATCGTATATGTCACATCGTCTCCTACAAGTGCACCTGCAACGACATCAGCGAATGCCAATCCCAGCCCCATTCTTCCGCCGCCTTCTTCATTCACTTCATCTGCTATTTCGTCAGCGGCTTCATCCCCGGTTTCTTTCAGTGCGTCTTTTATCTTCGCAGCTTTTTTGCTATTTGAATATAACCATAGCTTCGTGTAAAGCTAAACATTCTATTACCGGAAGTGCTTAAGTAATTCCAAAAGATTTTGAATAAAAAAGAAATTTTGTTTCAGCAGCTTATATGAGCATTAATTTGCCCTCATTCGAAAAATATCGAAAATTTGTTCATCGAATTTGTGGCTTGATTCGATTTGCTGTGCGATTCGACTGAGAGCAGAGCAAATTAGAGAGCCGATCTGCTCACTACCAACAATATTGATTCACAAAAAAAAAAATCCTCTATAAAAGAAAACACATATTGCTTTCAGAAATTAATAAGCTTGTCAAGTTTATATCTATGTAGAAGATAACGGTGAAATTAAAAGTACTTCCAGAAATAAAGTCTTTTCTTTGAAATATTGAATCTTCAATGATCTCATTTAGTATCTTATTTCGGCGAGGATAGATAGCTCCAAAGTGGAGCAAGAACATCGCCTTGTCGTCGTATTATTGTTTCGATCATTTCAATCAAATTTTCGATAAAATTTGCGCCTCTCAAATATATACAAATGAGTTGGAGATGGAATTAAGAAACAATAAAACTCTTCGAGAAGAATTGTTACAATCTCACAATGGCGAATTTTCAAGTTAGATTTATAAAATTCTTCTAAAATGCAAATATTGAAATAATTTTACGCTGAACTAATTTATGCTTATTGAAGATTTGCGAAAGGAAAGCGGAAAATGACTCAATAGTGCACCATCAATCTTTGTTCAATTTTTCACTTTTTTTCGGGAATATTCCATCCAAATTTCATCCTATATAGTGAACATTTCTTTGTATAATTGTGTCATAAATGAGGCCTTTTCAACGCTAGCAAAAATATTCTCTTACTCGCCTTTTCGATGTTTCTTTTTCACTTCCCTTCCTTTTCTCTATCACTTTCGATTTTTTCACCTCAATAGAGTGGCTAACCTCATATTTCAGCTAAATTTTGCAACTACAGCTATATTTTGCAAATATCACCTATTTTTATAAGAATTAGCTTTCTAAGTCAATTGAATTAATTATACTTATGCCGAAGAGATAAAACTTCACAGTGAAGCAACTTCCTCTTTGTTGAGATTTCACAGAAATAATTTTACTCAAATAAAAACTCAAATTATGCCGCAGGCGAAATTGAATGCTCATTGCGCTATATTGCAAACAAATTCAATGCTATGCTAATGGTGCGAAAAAAAAGAGGAAAAGCTTTCAAGAGGAAAATCATCAAGTAGCGATAACATGCTAAGCATTCTAATTGAATCGATGCTTAAGAATAATCCCACCTATAATATTTCCACTCGAAATTCGGCATATGAGTTCGTTGATAAAAATTCGATAGACAGTGGAAAAAGCCGATAAAAGTAATTAAAATATTACGAATTTATAGCGGAAATGGAAATTAGTGAGATGACGACGTATTTAGTAGAGTGATGCGAAAAAAATGTGCATTGAAATGAGCGAAAAATTTTCCGCCAAAAACCGAACTTCTCCAGTGCCGAATGAGAGCAACCGAACCGAAAATTACGACTTCAAATTGAATTCGTCAATAAAATTTGCATTCATACACACTTTTTTTGCGCCTCTCTGATAACCTCTCTTAATTGGTTGGCTCCTCAAAAATCTATACATCTTTTGGATCTCATTGTTTGCGCTTTTTCGTCGCTTTAAATTCCGCCTGAAATAGTCAAGTGTTAAATAATGCTCATTGTTTTCGGTTTCGAATCCAGGTAGATCCTCCACAAGTTTGCCTATATGGCACATCTGAAACCCTCCAATATATCCCTTTACAGAGAAACAGAGGCGTTCATATAGAACGTACATTTTAGCGTCATTCAAAGAACTTTCTCAGTTCGAGTTCATTATTCTGCGACAAATTTCTTTTGCATCTTTTTTTTCCAATCGTTCAATTTATGAATAGAAAATTTGATATGGCCAATTCAGAAGGGAAATAAGTTGTCTTTAGTAGCGTTCTTTCCTTTGGCTGCCTTCTCTCGTTTTGATAGTTTCTTCCTTTTGCTCACTTGCTTACCCTCCTTGCTTCGCGATATTTCATTTTGAAAGCTTCTTGTCTTATCCTTTTGTGAGATTTTTCCCGTATTTGCTCTCACCTCCTTGACCCCTCTTTTTTTACTTTCGAACCTTTCGAGAGTCCTCTAACTCCCTTACCTGTATATCAGAGAAAGGACTGATAGACTCCCGAATTAAATGATATACATTGAAACCACTAGAATATAAAAGATAATATAAAAGAGGATTATGGCAATGAATTATGCCACGAGTTTAGTGTACGATTGTGATCCATGCAAGAGACCATTTGTTAAGGGTGCTATTTGTCTATTGATCCCGCATTTCTGTGTTATCTATGGAAAATGTAGAATGGACGAAGCAACACAAACACCTTAGAATTGATCAACTCTCAGATTCTAACGTGAAATGAAGAATGCGATAATCGGATGCCACTCTATCGGCGAATAATTATTAAAAGGAAACAGTCGTCTAAGTTGCCCTAGATGGGAGAGGAATGATGCGTATTGGACATATCATGCATATAAAGTTTCTCTGCAATAAGAAAAGCATTCCAACAATCGTAATATATGAAGTATATGTCGATCATTGTCTCACTTTCCGTGTCACCTTATCCATCGCATTATGCGGAAAGCAACAATAGTAATACATGCGAAAATGTTGGCAATTTTTCAAGAATGCGCTGCATATTAATAAATATAAGGATCGTTATTTTGAAATGAAACTTCAACTTTCGTTCCACTTGTTCATTTTTCAATTTTTCTTCGTCGACAAATCTTCAGCCAAAATTTTTTGCCTCATTCGAATTCTTTCAATTCATTCATCATTTTCAAATTGTTAGCTTTCAATTTCATTAATATGCGGAAAATTCATTAACTAAGCAACTCTATAGATATTTCGAGTCAAGTAATATCGCATAGAGATCATGGCGACTACTAAGATCACATTCGAATTGAAAACAATAACAAAGGTACTAGACGTTCACCGTTGAACCACGACAATAAATTTGCTTAAATTCAGGCTTAAATCTAAGCTCTTTTGAAGCTCTGTGATGTTCTGTAGTCATATCTTATGCCGTCAGCAAAAATCAAAAATTTGGGAGGTATACGACAAGGACGACAAAACGATATAATGCCTTTTAATTTTTATTTTAAAGCTAAAAGGAATAGTTGATAAGTGAAATCAAAACCTAATGCTATTTTTCTTAGGCGACGAAACGGCTGAACAGCTTTTTTTTTCTAATGAGAAATAAGCAACCAATCCATGTGCATATTTAGCGAACATTTTTGAGGCAAACATTCCTGTACACCAAAGTTGACTGACTGATCGTCGCCTAATAGTACTTATAGTGCAAGATGCACTCGCAAATTGCATTTGCAGATTGCATGACATGTTGCAAAGAAAGAAATTGCAAAAAGCCACAAATATGTTATGAGGTAAGTTGGATGGCTTGAGAAATCCAGCTGCAACCATTTATGCTAATTCCAGCAACTTTAAATGAAATTTCGAACTGCTATCATTGCATTTACGAGTGCTCTTCGTAATCAACGAAGATCTGGCTAGTTGATTGAATAAGTTCGTTCGTTGCGCACCGATATGATGGATATATCGTGGAGTGCGTCTTCCCTGAAAAGCTTTTTTGCAAAGCTTAATATCCCTTTACTAGTGAAAAATTCTTGTAGTCATCCACTTAATGAGATTACTGGTGTTTTTGGAGAATTTATGCAATTGATGGAATTTTGCGAAGAAATAACCGAAAAAAAATTTATATTCTCAAGCGTGTTGAATAAGGCCCATAAGAGCATCATGCTGTAATGTTCTATATCCGATGTATGTAGCAATAAAAATCTCTTTTTATACAAATATATCAATATTACATTTTTTTTGGCACATTCAAATTCCTAGGTGAATTTGTTCCCGCACACATTTCTGGATCATTCGAACGAATTGATGAATGGAAAATACGCTGGAGTAATCTCCGTAAAACTGAATAAATTTTTCAGTTTGTTAGTGAGAAGAGTCAATTAATAGGTGTAATATTTGTTAAGCGACTAAATAGTAATGTTGATATTAGAGGTAGTCATTAAGATGATGAACAATTGTTTGTAGCTGATGGAAAATTTATTTTCTCAATAGAGGTATCACAATTGATCGTTAATTTTCATACGGCTTAGTAATGGAAAATCCATGTGTGACAATGTGAAGTCGAATCCTGAAATCGCAACACGAGAAATGTTTCAGTCGTCTAATAACAATCGAAATGAAACATAATGTCAATAACAAATGAGCGGAAAATTGAGATTCTTCAAAGTATTTCATCGATGTTTGATTGGGTCATTTATCCTTGCAAACAATATATAAACATTTATTGAAATATATTCTATTTACTGTGAAATATTCATCGAGAGTGAACGTCGATTGCTGAGATAAACTTTCTCAAAAAAAATCGCTAATATTTGCACTAAAACTTAGAAAATTCAACAATCAAATCATTCGAGATGACTTTGTAGCATTTCCAAAAACATCTGCTAAATATTGCACTTATTAAATTCACTAAATATTGCACTAACGTGTGTGGCCTCTTATATTTATAGCTAACTAACTAGCTAATTACTAACTTCTTTATCGGATATTCTTAATTCATCATTCTCTAAAGTTAAACTCATGATGTTTGACATATTTGATCTTTATTCATATGAAACAATTTGCATTCTAATCCGCCCATTATTATCGAAATTCTGAATATTTTAGTGGGTGGACAAGAATTTCATCAAATTTCCATTCGATCCAATTAGGTAGGTCATCGTTTAATAGAAAATTTATATGAACATTTACTCTTAAATTTGTTTAGATTATTGCGGAAATTTTATTATTTTTCAGTTATTCATGAAAGTGGGTGGTCTAATCAATAAAGCTAAAATTTAGAGCCTATGGATTCAATTGTGCACAAAATGAATGAGGTCAACTTTTTCTGTGATGAGCTCAACAGACTGTACGGATGCATGATGTTCGAACAGGCCAAAGAGCAAGCCAACAGAATATAGATGTAGTTTGTTTTATGCAAATTTTAATGGAGATATACTGAGGTGTAATTTAGAAAGTTTACTGCGACTGTGATACATTTTCGGCGCAATTCAAATAGGCTCAACGCTTGTATAACAGTTTGTTTATCCATCTGATGAGCAGCATTGCAAAAAAAAACGCATATCGCGTCGACTTCCTTTGCAAATCTTGCATGAGATGATGTCGTTGCGTAATATTATACTCTACAATCAGCATTTAGTTGAAATGAGAAGAAAAGAGGAAAAATGTTCATATATAATCCAAGAATATAGGAATCAAGAGAAAAGGTGTGTAATTTAAATGCTCATTTTTATTTATTGTAAATATTATTTATCGTCTTTTTATAGATATAATGCAATATGTCATTTTCTCTCTTCTATTGTTCATAACCAACTAAATATTTGATAGCATCAATATTTCGATTGAATGAAGAAACGCTATTAAAGAGAAGAATATTCAGTGGATTTTATTAGTATGCATTATTTTCGTCCAGAAAAAAATTAGAATGCTTAGTAAACAAATTCGCATATATAATGAAATATTAAGATATGATAAGATGTGCGCTTGATTCGAACATTATTTTTATTTGGATTTTAATAAATTTTGCCGTGGAATTCTCTCAAATGAATTCCTTTCATTTCTTTTTCTCCGAAATAATAACTGATCATATGACTTAAATAAATAACGATAATACTTAGAGTTTTGATTGCTTTTATTTTGCTCGCAGATATTTTCGTTTAGGAAACAATTCGAGTTATGAGAAGCTTCAATGAACACTGCAAATTTCCACAGGTCATCCATACGTAGAGTTGCCCTAATTAATTACCTCGACCTTTGCATGGACCGTAAATGTATGCGATTGCACTTTAGCAGGGCACGTTTAGTTGTTGTATTTATGGCCATTTTTGTGCTTTAATAGTCAATTCTGCTTCCTTATTTATGTCTATAAAGTTCTCATTTAGGTCGGCCATATCCAACTTGACCATCATTTTTATGGCGTTTAGCTGCTATAATATTTTCGAAGCAATTTCATCTGATAACTGCTGTGCGGACGCGATGGTGGAATGGGGATTTTAGCAGAGATTTTTGCAAGCGATCTCGGTCACTTAAGAGTCATTATGTGAGTTATGAACAGAAACTATATGAGATGTTGCTTGCTGATAACAGAAAATAGTCTCCATATTTGAGCTCCGAATCTGCCTCTTCGCCCTCCCCCCCCCCCCCCCCCCCCCCCCCCCCCCCCCCCCCCCCCCCCCCCCCCCCCCCCCCTCCCTCCCCCACCCCAACTATCCCTTCTTCCCTTTTCAGTTGTATAGCACAGTCAATGGAACCAACGCAGGCATTTCTGTGTCCTATCTGTTCGTGATCTGACCAGGTTACTATTACATTGTTCAAGTGAGTTTAGTTTTATCATGAAGGAAAAGCATGTGACATTTTTTTTCGGTGTTTTGTTCTCAAAAGATTAGGACAATCGGTTATCTATATGAAGCAATAATGTGGAAGCACTCAATCCAACCAACAATGCAAACATTATTCTTCATTTATTTCCTCTTTTCATGTACACATCTATTGCTTATTCGATGCTTCTCTTAGAAATGTCCATTTGCACAATGATCGATGGTTGCAAGCACATTTTCAGTCATTAAGCATGTCATATAAGCATTGTTCAGCTGCATTCATGGATTCTCTCTCAGCGAATTTTCGTTTATTTTTGAGAACAATTCCACCGCTTAACCTCGATCACTTCATATTCTAATTTCGAAGCATTATGCTTCGCATATTTCATCTCATTTTTAATTTCGCTTTATTCACTAAAATAAAACTCTTTAGTTAAAATCGAATAGTCAGCTTATTTCTATGGCGATTTGCATATACAATAGTCTTGTAGTATTGGGTATCTATTCAATAATTCAATCATTGAATTCAGATATTCACCTATACGTATATAGGCATGAGTTAATCTAGAATTTTATATAATAACATAAATTATGATGACTATGTTTTCGATTTAATTAATAAATATTATTCAATATCCAGAATTACTATCAAAAGACATCCATTTAAAAATTACATCGTTTGCGTTACTCAATTTAGCATATGAACGTTCTTCTTTTTGTTTCGTTTATAAATTCCATCGAAAACTTTTAATATTATTAAAAATATTGACAAATTTCAAAATCATGCCAAGACAATTTGAAAAATTCAGCATTGTACCCACAGTTTTTTCCAACAAACCAATCGCGTAAATATCAGAAATCAGTGTAATCAAAACAATTAGGGTTTTAAAAATCACTAAAGGAATGAAAATTCTCGCTTTTTTTTCGGGCAATTTTTTTCCTCGAACAGCGGCATGACTCTCGAGAGGAATTCATCGAAAATGGCGCATAACTTTAATCACTAAAAGTTCATTTTAATGCCTCATAACGTATGAAAATTTATTTTGCTGCCCAAAAAAGTAACTCAACAGTTGTTGAATGAGGTCTCTCTATCAGTGGACACATCCACATGGCAAGATATTCGTCAACAATTTGTCCAAGTAGATGCTAGTCATTGGAAAAAGACGGATAGAGAAATGAATGTAATTATGTGTGGATTAATATCGGTTATAGGATGTCATTTGGGAGTTCTTTTTTGTCTTATTTGAGGAAATCATTGAATTATCATCACGAGAAGATCTGAAACTTTCGCAAATTTACTTTTTTTTCCCGCAAGAATTGTGATCATTCGTCACTTCTCACGAAATCCTTTTTTTTTAAATTCGCCGGAAATTGGTTAATTAATCTCGGCAGGTGTTTTCACGGAGAAAAAAACAGCATATAATCGTAGCACTTTGTTAATTTAAATCTTCAACAATTCACCCCCAATTGGACCTCATATTATTGCATTAGCTGAGTGCTACAAGCGATGAACCTCTTGTAAACTAGGTAATAGCTCACCGATATTGCTTCATTTCTTCATCAATACACCAATGCTCTTATATCCTTCAGAAATCATGAATCTAGACAATAATAAATTTTGATTATATTTGCCGTATCCTAACGATGTTTCCAGAAGAGAAAAAAACGATTATATCCGTCAAACATTCAATTATACCTTTAATAATGGTCGGAAGGTGTGCTCTCAATAAGCCATAATAATTCAAAAAAAGGGCAGCACCTCAGTCCCTCTATTGTGCATACATCGATGCAGTTGTTTCAGCTAGTGAATAGCAAATGAGAGATAGATGAGAATTCATCGAGTGTAGAAGACAATTTTTTGATTGAATCTTGAAAGATCCCACAGTTTAAGTTGATCGAATTCTACAGAATATCTCTGATGAACTTTACGCTTAGTTCTCCTATCTGAAATTATCGAGACTAGACAAACGGCGTTATATAATTTAGATAATGATGTGAGGTATTGCTCGTATTTGTGAATAATTGTATTATTTATTTATTTATTTGTTTATTCACATACTTATTTATTCATTTATTTATTTATTTATTTATTTATTTATTTATTTATTCATCCATTTATCAATTTCACGTCCCGAGGTGGGAAACATAGAACGTATTCAAAGCATTTATTATATGATACAACGAGTTTATTATTGTCATTATCGAAACATTAGCAATAATTTGTGAAATTGATTGGTTTATCATCTCTATAATCATTTCTTTCAGTGAATTTTCCAACGCTCCAATTTCATTTTCTCGAAGAAAGCGTTCGACAGCCACAATATATTTTTTTGCCAATTTTTTTCATCCGATTCTCTTTAGCAATCTAAATAATTTCTTTTCATAGATGCATTTGGTCAATTTTCAAAAATAATTTGAGAGGAAATTTACGTAATTCACAATCGAATAAGCTCTAAAAGCTTTTGGAATATTTAGTTGATTTCATTGATCGTTTTCCAACTTCATGCTTGCTAAAGTTAGTAAAGCTTCAAAGTTTAGCAATGAGTAAGCATTGCACATTTCTTTGATTTCATACCTCTAAATTAGAAAATATAATTTCGTTTAACGAAGCACTTTTATGGATTGCATTATTAAATCGATAGCGGAACTCTGCCAACTATTTCAACTTTTTTTCCCTAATATAATGACTGAAAAATCAAAACCCATTTGTTGAATTCTAATATTTTTGCGAATAAAAAAATATATAAAATAATAAATCGAATTCAAATTCATAAATATGCAATAAATTTGCTTATTTTAATTGCAAATATGCAATTTTTTGAATGATCTGTTAGTGTCGAAAAAATTTTTCCTAAATTTCCAATGTCTCTATTGTGCCAATCAAACTAATAATCCACTATAATCGAGGTAATGTTTATGCTAAATTCAAACGCAATTGATTAGTGACTTTTTTATCAGTGATAATTTGCACTTTTTCGATCATTTCGGCTATTATGGATAGTTAGTTGACAATTCGCAATCATTCGATAATTTCAGTCATTAGCTTAGCAGAGTTATTTATTTGGTGCTTATGATGTGGAGAATAAGTCCGAAATCCACATATCCTTGAAAATTAGGACACTTGGTATAGAGCATCCAGAAATTTCAGAGAAATGTTCAATCAACTAGTGAGTAATGAATTTTTGCACTCCTCACAATGGCGCATAATTGAATGTTTTCTGGACCGGTCTGTTTTCCAAGCTATATCGCTGGAAAAAAAAGCGTTACTTTTGGAGCGGACTCGTTCTTTTTTAC
>JAARMF010003519.1:4722-19574 GCA_022844705.1 Toxascaris leonina
GTATATATATATTTCAACAGAACTTCCTCGTTTGAGTAAACTGATATATATCCTATACATCAATATGGTTTCCACGAAATTTTTCAACCGCATTCAACGATAAATTTGTGCATTTCTGAGTTAAAAACATCGCTTTGGAAGAACAAACCCGCGATTTCATCCCCTCCCCCTCCCCCCTTCTCATCGATCAAAAACGCCTCTATTGAGCCGATACTTAATTATGAGAGATAAAATAAAGCGAACTTTCAAACCTCAACAATATCCTCTGGTAGAGCATAAATCTTTGCTCCAATTTTTCGTCCTGACGTTATTGCATATTTCGCATTCGCCATATTCTCCTGTAAATACGGAGAAATAAGTAAAATTAACGCCGATAATTATCTATAGATTGATTTATATATATGAATGAATCCACCTATCGACAGCTTCTTCTTTTGCTTTTCTACGATCCTCATATTCAACAATTTGAGAACGTCAACGAAAGTAAGATGCGCTAGCCGATCATAGACGCATATTATTCAATATCCCCTATAGCGGTGACATTCCAAAACATTAGCCGCTGAAACTGAATCTATTTTTTCCCTAGGCAAAACTCTTCCGTTCGATAAAGACGCAGATCGAACGCGCATAATCAACTATTCGTCAATGCCGCTTCACTAACCTTGCTCAATAACCTCTTGCTAGGATACTCAAATAACCTATCGCAGATACCCACATAAGATATCTCGCTAGATACCCACATAAGGTATCTCGTTAGATACCCACATAAGATACTGCATTAATCCGACAAGGGAATTCCAAACATCCGGCCAAGTATGCTCACTAATGACATGGTGATCGAGTATCGGTACCGTGGGATAATGGCAATAGCCATTGACCCGACCTCTAAGCATTGGACAGCATCTGGCTTGTGTTTTCTACAGCCCACCCAAGTTGTGTGACAATAAAATGATGCGAAGAGATTTGATTGGAGTAAGAGCCAAATCCATCGTGATCACTTATGCAGCATTTGTTGCCGAGAGCACCTTAACCTTGCCTGGGGCCTCCAGATGGAGTTCACTTCACTGCTCCACTATGAAAAGCCGTCCAATAGTAGGCGATCGCCTTATGCAAAAACCATTCAAATGCTATCACAATGCGGATCACCTCCGCTACGCTTCAGCAACTAATACCCGTCCAAGATGGCATTATGTAATTACCCCACCCTTATACCCTCACCTTCCCCATTACTCCGACGAAAAGTTTCACCACCACGAAGGACATAAATTATCTCAGAGAGGTGACCCCAGCTACAAGGGGGCAAAAAACCAGGGGGAGGGGGAATGCTAAAAACTTGTTGCCATTTTCTAGTGGCATTCACGGGAATTTTTCACAAACACGTATTGAGAAGCAACGCCCCCCAGTTGGCTTAAAAGAAATTTTTTTCTCCTGTTTTAAATTATTGTCACAAGACTGCGATGCAAGTATCTTCAAAAGAAGAAAATAAGAGATCGAAGCTGTTTCGTTACCTGACTGATTACCTCATCTCACCTGACCTTACCTGACGAAATAAGATTAACCTCCCGCGAAAAGCGATTTGCAAAAGGAGAGATAAAAAGTGAAAATTTGCAGCAAAATAAAATATATCAGCAACAAGAAAAAACTCCCTCAACCAACTGCTGTCAACTCGGCAATAAACGCATATATCAAAGATCACTGACAGGGAGGGGCAGAGAGATAGGGTAAATAGGGTAAGAGAAAGGGGGTGTATAGAAAGGGGACGGATAGGTAGAGGACGAGAATGATGGACCAAGACAGTGACTTGATTCGATCATCACAAAACAGATCGACCCATGCAAAATTAATCCAAAGATCGGATTTAAAATTTAATTTTTTTCAAATACCTCAAGTCCTCCGGTTCGTACCAATGTATAGTCGATAATTCCCGGTTTAATCGCATCGATAAGGTCGATCACAACACGTGCATCAGAGATTACAGGATCTTGGAAGCTATTTATACGTGATGATTTGCGATTCTTTGCCAACTAAATTGCATTTATTTAGAAGTATTTAATTCATGGAGTTAATTAAATGAAAATACTTTTCCCTTCTTCGGCATGATTCCGCAACTGATAAAGGTGATAAACATTATTCAATAATCTCGCTATCACTTCTTAGTTAACTTCAGAGCCAAGTTAATGCTTCATATTAATTGGTCTAAGAAGAATGTATAAAAAATTAAACATAAAAGGAGTAATATTAATACATTTGAGAGATTGATGTATTACCGCATCGGGAAGCTCCTATTCAAACGTTGACCTCCTTCATTTCTCAAAAATCTCTTAGAAATCTTTAACTAGACCCAACAGAGAGAGAGGGAGAGAGAATGTAAAATATGGGATCTATGAACTGAGATGGGAACAAACAAAAGGTAGGAGGAGGCAAAAAGGGGCTGGTAGAACTGAATTATCGCTAATCAACTATTAGGGTAATCAGCTAAACAACCCTTTTTTTCATTTCCCCTCAAAAATTCAGTTTCATAACGCTATTGGCGACTCTTCTAAGAGTTCACTGTTATGTCTATCATTGAAGTGATATAATTACGACTCATTAATTATGGCCGCACTTCCGCTATAAAACAATCTAACCATCAACAGAAACCAAATGAAATAACCTATAAAACAAACGACTGAAATTCCCTCGAAATATGCATAGATATGCATCATTGAGTCTATCAAATTTTCGATTTTCCCATCATTATCTGCTCTGCCTAAGTGCAATTCTTATACCCTATTACTGAATTAAAATACGCAACTATAATAATACTTCCTAGACGGCAGCATTCTTTCTCCATTCTTCGCTTATAAAAATATTTTCACAAAATAGACACTATAAACTGAATAGATAATATAATCGATAACGCTCATATATTCCACACCTTCTAGTGTTGTGGGAAAAAAACGCTCACTAAATTAGAGTTCTTGGACGATCGAAATCAGTTGGAAAATTTATTCTAATTCGTTTAAAATAAAAATTAATAAAAACATAAATGTTGGTCTTTTTTATAAATATTAAAACAACACGCTTAATAGCCATATCTCTATGAACTGTTTTTCATAAATTTGAAAAAAAAAAGAATATTAAACAAAAAGCAAAAAAAAAAAACAACAAAAAGAGGTACCTTATCATTGACCCAAGCAATAATCTCTTTATCGGTCGCTAATGAATCACCACTTTGAGTGCATTGTGCCAAAACAGTTAACGTATAGGCACGCATTAATTGCCATACCAATGCTGAAAAAATTTTTCAACTATATGGATCGTCGATCCGCTCGCTATATATCGTCAAAGAAATTTGCGCTAAATTTAGACATATTTCATAGAGACATTCATAAATTATTATAAAGTTCAGGTGTTCATAAAAACATTTCGAAATTCAGGTATATATAATTAAAATCTCAGACTTCTATAATTCGTTCCAAAATTCACGTATTTATGACTCGAAATCCTGAAGCTCAAATTTCTATAAATAATTCTGAAGTTCACGTATCCATAATCCAAGATCCAGGTACATATAAGTAAAAGCTCAGGTATTCACAAATGATTTCGATGTTCACATGTCCATAACTCAAATTCAAAGGTTACATAATTAAGAGTCCAGGTTTCTATGAACCATTTCGTATTCCAGCATCCACAACTCGAGACCCAGCTATACAAGAGAAAGACCTCAGGTTTCAATAAATTATTTCGAAGTTCAGGTGCTCATAACTCAAAAATTCCGGTATATATAATTCATTTCTTAATGATCAAGATAGGCTATCAACGAAATAATTCTAGGTGATTTTCGATGATTATGTAGATTTAAGGAATACAGAAAAAATCGCGAGAACCAATTCGCATATTTCTTTCTACGAAGGAACTGTAAAATCTCCGCTGAGTTTGTTTTATACGCTCAAAAGCTTGACAATATAAATTTTAATACCGATATAAATCGAAGAAATCCCAAAACATATTCAACACCTCTCTTTCACTCCTTCGAAAATGAGTCGACAGATTTCTTTCGAGAAATAAAATCTCCTTTTCTCGTGGAATATTTTTATCTCAGGTCAAACAAAGGTCAAAATAAATCATTAAAGGTCAAATAAGGTCAAATAATTCTTATAGCGATCATTATTTAGTCGATTTAATTAACTAATCTATTTCTCGTCGAATAAATCGATAAAAAATTTAAATATTTCAAAAGAAAATTCAAAGGAAAAAAGATAAAGATTCTAAAAGGAATAAAAAGGAACGAAGAAAAGAACAAACCAAGTGTAAGCGTTTGATTTCCATCATAGATATCTTTACCTTGAATACCGACCAATGAAAAACGTAATTGTTTCCCCAATTCCACCGCATAATTACAATTTTGTATTTGATCCATCATACCTTTTAGTTTTGAGAATTTTTGCACAACACGTTTCCAATTCACCATACCAGGTCGAATAATATCGTACAGCTAGAAAATACAATAAATATAAATATAAATATAAATATAAATGCAAATATAAATATAAACATAAATATAAATATAAACATAAATGTAAATATAAATATAAATATAAATATAAATATAAATGTAAATATAAACATAAGTGTAAATAAATAAATAAACAAATAAATAAATAAATATGTATATATAATTATATTTTACAAACCTTTATCGAATTAATTCAGCAAACAACCAGTAAAATTTCCGGCGAATTAAGTCGTCAATCATCAAATGAAAATACGTAAATTTACGACGACGATCGACAATAACAACAGCTAAATATCGTAAAGATCGCAGCTAAATTTCTCGCTAATTTTTAAACGATGAACTCTATGATATCCTTAACTACAATATCGTATGGATATGGAGTTTGATTAATGAGTGAAACAATGAATGCAATAATAAATAATAATAAAAAACGTCTAACACAATTTATTCTATTGCCAGAAAATATTTCCGTAAAAAAAGGCCGGTTGATGGTTGCGTTAAGGTTAGAGACAAAAGACGATTGAGGAGAAACTATGAGGCGAAAACAGCTGTAATAGCAATCATCACCCAGTAAATGCGCTAGGCCTATTGATATATTTGCATGGTAATATTGACCTCCAAGCCAACAAATGTAGGTGAGCACAAAATAATGGAGATGTGGCTAGAGGGGGAGGGCGGAGGGAGGTCGTGAAGGTCCTCCCTCCTCGTAGGGTTAGGGGGGAGGGGTGAAGGAGGAGATCGGAAGGATCACCCATCCCCTAGTATAGCATAACCGAAGCAAAAACTATCTCACACGGAAAGACTCGCACTCATGTCTTGTTCTTTCACGCACCTATAATTTTCATACACTTCAAAGCACTCTTATAATACCTTCACATTAACAAACATACCTATTATTATACATATTTCATCAATATGGCTTGAAATTAAAGAACTACGAGATAATAAACGAAATAAACACCTGGAAAATAATGACTCCATTTGCAAGATCACTATAGAGCCAATAAACATAAGGATTAACACCCATGCTATTCATCCAATTACGATAGGTCTTCTCTTCACGAGTCTCTTCGATAACTTCCTCCACTAAAAAATAATTGAAATAAAATAACATTGATAAAAATCAACTATCACTATGGAAAATTTCTTGAAAAAACCTATAGAAAATTATTGAATATAGGCGTTGATTGCTGAAAAAAAAACCTACTAACAATCATGCATTAATAGAGATATATAGATTATCACGTATTTCAATTAGTATATCTAATCGTTATCTACCAATAAGATATATCATACGGAACTAGACACTTCTATCGTTGAAGATGGATTTGCGAGAGATCTTTTCTTAGTTTCTATATCGCTCTTAAACTCATTCTTATGAGACTATCAGCATCGATCATGTACCAATGGCAAGCCAGAGTTTCAGGAATAGCTCTCGATTCTCGTTATGAATAGCGTTAATCGAGAAGACTTTTCATCGCTGAACCAATAATTGAGCACTTATAATAGTACGGTCAATATAAAATAAACGGACGCCTTATAACAAAGAAGAAGAAGAAGAAAAGAAACTGCAACAAAACGAACCCATTTCATCGACACCAGGCTCCGGTAATCCAGGATGTTTATTGAAGAGATTTGCAACGAACGCTAAATTCAGTTTATAGTTACCCTGAGCAACATCATTCGGCGTAACGAACTCACGGCAATCAAGCTTTTCCGCTTCATTTAGCATTGCTCCGGCACGCTCCAAATTACCCTTAAATAAATTATTATATAAGTTATTGAATAGCATAAAGTTACTATAAATTATTACTAAAAGTTATTTTGCTAAAGTTAAGTTAATAAGTTACTAAAAATTAAGGTTACATAAGTTACTATAAATTACTATAGAATATAGCATAAAGAATTCAGAGAATGCCGAATAATTCCGTTCGCATATGAATGAAATTGTCATAAAAAAGATTTTCCCATAGATTTCTGGACCTCTTTTGATGCCTTCAAATTGAAGCCCATCTAATAAGTTCTATCAAATGCGTCCCATCTCCTTACTCCCTTCCCTCTTATAGAACTCAAAAAAGACGGTTTGATATCTATTATACCGTTTTTGCAATTATCGCACCGATATCTTCACTACCGAAATCTCGAACTGTCTACCGAATTCAACGAGATAGAAGACTTCCTCGCAACGAATAAACGCCTACTTACGACATTGAAAACAAATGAAAACAAATCTATAGCATGAAGATGAAATCAGCGAAAAAAAATTCTAATCACCTATCAATAATAATAGCATCAGTCTATTAGGTCAAGAAGACAAAACCCTTTGAACTTTGACCTTTGCCCTAATCTTTCTTATTAAGGGTCGAGAGATAACTCGTTTTATTTGACCTTTCAAAAACATTCATATTATTTGCAACATTGAAAAAATTTACGAAAAAATTAAAAATATTATAGAATAAGTATAAACATTACCTTTAGGGAAAGTGGATATAAACTAACACCACTATCTTTAGGTGCAATTTCATTGATTAAATATGTATAGATTTCCGAATCGACCACATCCGTCGTGAAATTAGTTAGTCGTCGTTCGATACCAGCCTATAAATTTTAACAACATTAATAATTCACTGATAAAAATTCTAATAACCTATCAATTTTGATTGCGAACTTTGACCTTTGCCCTAATATTTCTTATTTAGGGTTGATAGGTTATGCTACAACAAATCTAAAGCCTTGCACGAGAAGATCGCTTTCGATACTCAATAAATGGCCCAATAAAAAAGAAAAGAAGAAGAAAGAAAACAATTATAATTTATAATTTATATAATATGTATATAATTTCTTCGAGTGATTATATCATCAATTACCTTCTCAAGATGATAGTTAACCCATCGAATGAGAATCTGCTCAGGTGATAATCGTCGTAGATCGTCAAGATTCTCTCCTTCAAGTAACAAACGAAATAGACCAGGTACATGACGCAGATCTATTTGATTGAATAGACCAATCTGAAAGGCATATTCGCGCATAAACAATAGGCTATTTATTCGAAGTTAATTCAATTAAAATCCAATTAAAATAAATTTCTCAAAAGAATAACGAAATCACAACTCAATCTCACCTAAATGAAACTCTATTTTATAGATTTATAAAAGAATATAATATTCCTTCCTCCACCTTCCACAATCCTTATATTCCTCCACCTTTTCCTCCACAGTTTCATGCCCCCTTAGCGAACCGACAAACTGCAGAAACCTTTTCAATCTCAGCATTAAAACGTCTATAATTAGTGCAAAGAATACGTCAGATAGGCCATATAAAGCTTCTAGCTAGCAGCTAACACACACCTAAGAAATTAGTCAAACGATAATCGGAAATTGAATAGCAATACCAATTTCCCTTTTAAGCAAACCCCTCACCCGAATGATTTGCCAAAGAAGTCCAAGTACAAGATGGGGTTTTCCTTTGCTGAGATCATCCGCATCGATATTCACGATATTACATCCAATCGCTTGTGCTGACATTAATGCAAGTGTTAAATTCTCCAATTTTGTATATGTGTTCAAATTGCGTTTATTCATCGCTCGTTCGTCAATTGTTTCCGGTACAGCAAGATTGATTAACTTGCTGAAATCAATTCAAAGATGATCAGCGACGTTGATCATCACCTTTACAGCAGCAAATTAGAGTATTGCAAAATCGAAGTATTGCAAAATAAAATCTGGGGTGGGGAAGAAGGGAGATGGTGGGGAAGGGGGGAAGAGGGGCGGGGGAGGGGGGTGGGAACAAATGCATTTTGAAAGGAATAAAATGCTTGGCTAAAAAGAGATTGTAGAAAATGTCAAATTCTTCACAAAACAATTGTTAAACGAAATTAAATTCAGCCGAGAAAAGTATTAACCAGTGCGCCACATAGCTAATTTTATCGCTACAAATCTTTAGTTGAATCCGACCGTCGAAACATCTAGGCCAATCTGACGCTATAATGCTTCTCCTCTAAAAGCGTTGCAGCAGAAACACTGGAGTCTTTCTGTTCGAGCTTATAGTATAGGGCAGAATATGCTCCCATCCCCGTCACCACCCCCACCCCCCTCCAATGGAAGATAATAATATGGAGGGCGTAAAAAATTTTGTCGAGAACAAAACCGCACCTCGAATGTCCTAATAAGCACATTGCTACTGAACGATCTCATTCAAAGGTTTCGCTGTCTAATGTGATCACCAAAAAAAGACTACTTAAAATGTCCAGTGAATAGTGAAAAATGGCCACATCTCCCCATTATTTATGTCTACTAAATGACCAGAACTCCTCGTTATTTATGTCCAAAAATTGTCAACAATCATACCACTTCTCCCGTTCCAAGCCAGAAACCGTTTTTACACAACTTTAATGAAGAAAAAACTACCCAAACATAAAACAGCTGCGAAAGAATTGACTAGCAACTTAAGTGCAAAAACTTCAGTAACCTCCCCCTCCCCCCTTCCTCCTATCGCGGAATAACTTAAGTTGACGACTCCGAAAAAAAAATTCGTACTTCCATAAATGGATCCATCAGCCAATGCGAAAATATTTCCAACTAATAAAAACAATAATTTGGGGACCCAAAAAAATACAAAGGAAGATGCGAATTGCAGAATCCAACCAAATAATAATTATTTGAAAACATTTAAAAAATAACTACTCAATTAAAATAACGCTATCTAATAGTGGTGATAGCCATTCCTATTTCCAATCAATCGTAAGGATGAAACTCGAACACAAATCGGAGTGAAACTCAACTCCCCATCATCAACAATCAGGTATTTTCATACAATGCATATCAACTAACTAAAAGCTCAACGTTCATTTACCACAAGCTTTTTTCTTCTAAGCAAAAGCTTTAATCGTTTAAGTAAAAGCTTCATTGTTTTAAGCAAAAGCTTTATTCTTTATCATAGCAAGTGATTTCCTCATAACGATCGTTCCCTCTTTCTTCGTCCTCATTATAAGGTGCATAGAAAATCATCAAAAATTAGCCAACAACTAACCAAAGAATTAGTCCATCTTGAACCTTCACATATAGATCACCACCATCAGTTTTCACAGGCAATAATCGCTTCAAGTCTGGATCACCCAACAGATTGCTATTGATCCAATTTGAGAATGCTACTTCTTCCTGGAAGCAAAAGCAAAAAAAAAAAGATCGCTATTAATTCACTATAATAATCACTTTGCAATTCTTATATTACTGAAATTTTTTTGGATTATTTGTTGGCTGCTGATTAATCTTGGAGAATTTTCTCACTGAATTTCATTCATAATCATTCCATAAATAGATGAACTCGTAAATCGAATCGAAATGTTTCTGAAAAAAAATACGACCCATTCATTATTGTTCATTGACCAATCGTTCATTATTTCACTTAAAATTGGAAATATATTTAATAAACAACGATGGTAGATTGAGTAAATTGATTCAGAAATATTACCGAATATTACAGGAAATATTCATTCTCAATCATATAAGTTTTAGATTGTCTAGTATGATCTCATTTACTCATAGGTTTAGATTATTTGATTATAACACAGATATATTATAACACAAAGCATTTGTCGAGAAAATTTATGCCGAATTAAGATGATGAAAAAGAGATTCTATATTGACTTGTAAGAATATAAGCAAATCCCGAAGTTTTATTCGGCAATATTTTTTTTTATTATTTCCTAAAATCTATCCCGTCCCTATTTTTTAGCGAATTCTTCGCACTTTAAATAACACTAAAAATAGATATAACAACTGAAGATAAAACATAACACAATTATAACACATTCGGATTGAAAGCAAATAGTTTCAGTAATTTGCCTATAGCCATCATAACGAATAAACATCTCATGGCGATATCATATACGTGAGTATATATGAATGTATATATCTCTGCATGTGTGTGATTGCTTACATACGTATCTATTTAGGTATATATTCCCACCATAGCAGCTGCTCAAATCAGCCATACGAAAAATAACTCACAAGAGCTATAGATAAATAACTGAAACCATTTCCTTCGAGATGTTTGAATTCCCTCCTATTGCCTTTCCCCCTTCCCACTCCCACCCCCACCGCTCCAAAAAAAAAACTAAAAAAATTCACTTAAAATACTCACTAAATAAACTCTTTTAAAATAAAATATACAAAAATAAAGCAAAAATAAATAAATAAAATTAGTTACTTCAACACGAATTGTATGCACAATCTCCTCGTTGCTATGTTCGGACATGCCTTTAATAATATATGTACCGGTCACTGTACCGATACGTTCTTTCCATTTGTTCACTTCTTGATCCTTCTGTGAACGTAACTCACTAAAGATTTGTTGGAATTGTTCGAAAGTCATCTCTTTTGCGCTACCGAAACGTTTCAGTAGATCACGAATCTGAAAAAGAAAAAAAGAAAAAAAAGAAGAAAAAACAAAAGAATTTACACATCACAAATATTAACTTATCGTCAATCTTTGCCCATCTCTTGCCAGAGATTTTAGACCACCAATAAAACTCATCAAAGCGCCTTTCCTTAGTCCCTTTAGCTACACGATCCCGATAGTGAAAGATATAAGTCATGGTCCGTCTAGCTAACCGATGACATGCTTATCCTTCGGCTAAAATCGCAAGGAAAAACGTGCGAAATTTTGTCGTGGAGCGTGCACTGGCAGTAAATGTTTCACACTCTGATATATATTCTGGAGAAATATAATAGAAATAATAAAAATAAATAATAGCAATGGTAATAATAATAATAATAATAATAATAATAATAATAATAATAATAATAATAATAATAATAATAATAATGTCCACTGAAGCAACGACAATACACCGTTGATTAACGACATCTAAGCTACCTTCTAAAGTAAGGTATAATATGAGCAATTTATATAGTCGTTGAAAATCGGGCATTCTCGAACCTCTAAGAAGAGATTCTCTTCGGAAAAAAAAGCAGAAAACGACATCGTACCTGGAAACCCGGTAGATCGATGCCAGTAAGGCGGAGTGCATCTTGCACATCTGAAGTCGCAATCGATCCTCCACCATTCTCATTAATCTATAATTTAAAAACACAAAACAATTTCTAATTTTTAAAGCAATGTTTCGAATTAAAACTACGATTCCGCCATCTCTAACACACTCTATTAAGCGCAATTTTGAGATGAACTAACTATTGGTCACTTATGAAAGTGGATTTTATACAGGATTTAGGGTCATTTAGGTGGACACCTCTGGCATGTCTGACCTGCGGGTCATACGAAGGTCATATGTGGCCTCTGCACGACGTAGCTTCCTATTTAAAAATTTACGCTAAATACCTCCGGGGTATAAATTAATAAAAACAAATCTAAAGAAATACTATAAATAAAAACTACAAGAAAGCTTACTGAGGGAAATTTATCGGCTAAATCAGCGAGCTGTTCGTTTGTAAGCATCTGTGGTGGTGGCCTTACCACTTGTCTCGACTTTCTACGCGACTGCAATACCCATTCATCAATAAAATTGTAAACGACAAATTATACGATTATAACAATTAAGCATGGGGTGTTTATTCGTTGAGTATTGTAGAGGAAACAATGCAGTGGCAGTGTTTCACATTCTGATATATATTCTGGAGAAATGTAATAGAAATAATAAAAATAAATGATAATAATAATAATAATAATAATAATAATAATAATAATAATAATAATAACAATAATAATAATAATAATAGTGGCAACACTAATAGTAATAGTAATAATAACAATAAGAATAATAATACCGAATAATGAAGAATAACAATAATAACAGTAGTGATAATAACAACAACAGTAATAATAATAATAACGGACGATCGATCGACAATTAAATTCTAGGCGACAATTTCAAATAAAAAGGTAAGAAGCGCCAAACAACGGCAACCGAGACGAATCAGAGGCGACAACCCCACCACAAAAGCTCAACAACAAACACGACACCCTCACAATGTCCTTAGCGGTAACGTGCTTGTTTTATTGATCGACACAACGAGCACAGATACATACAAAATGTAAATCAAATAGCCTTAGATTTCGGNCCGAATAATGAAGAATAACAATAATAACAACAGTAATAATAATAATAACGGACGATCGATCGACAATTAAATTCTAGGCGACAATTTCAAATAAAAAGGTAAGAAGCGCCAAACAACGGCAACCGAGACGAATCAGAGGCGACAACCCCACCACAAAAGCTCAACAACAAACACGACACCCTCACAATGTCCTTAGCGGTAACGTGCTTGTTTTATTGATCGACACAACGAGCACAGATACATACAAAATGTAAATCAAATAGCCTTAGATTTCGGAGCCATCCTATCACCTACAATCTTACTGATACGAAGGTACCTTATCCTTATAATATGCTCCGGTAGTTTAGATATTAGCTCCACTTTTTCGATGATCACTGTCAATGAAAAATGCACAAAAGGTCATAGGTCAAACAAAATGCCATATCAACAATACTCTATCTCATTGGACGATGCGTAAAAATGACTCAATTGAAATCGTTGAAGCGATATAAATCTATACACCTCAAATTCGGCTCTATTAAGTTGATGGGAGCAATCATATGCATTTAAGAAATCAAGAGAAGAGCAATAGCCCCAACTAATCGCATAGGTTGAATGTTTATAAGTTCAGCGGTAATCGTAACTAAAAAAAGATCCTTATTTGCGGCCAGATATCGATCAAGCTCAACTTCAACATCTTCAAACGGATTCGAACTCGAAAGCCAACGTTTAGTATGCGTGTAATTTACCCTTTAAGCCATTCGAATCCGCTTCAATTGCATTCCGCGAAAGTTCCGAGAAAAAAAAATTTTTTTGCAACAATGGATTGACATATTTTGCAATTTCGTCGCACTCATATTCGCTACTGCTGGCGATCTATAGATATTAGCTTCATCCCGTTGAATTAGCGGAAATACGGGCATCTAAAATGTTCTTTCACCTGCTATGTGCATCAACTGTGCACTTCATTTGGACTGACTGCCATATATATATATATATATATATATATATATATATATATATATATATATCACTTCGTAGGCTCAAAACTCTCTTGTATCTCACTACCGCCCGGACTGAAACGACGATTATTTTCGAAGAGCCTTGTGCAAAAGTCCGTTTCGATCGAAACATAGATGGTTATTTTGTATTTTTGATTACTTTCTAGGAATCCTCGATCTTCGGCGGTACCACTTTTCGTTCAGATCGGATTTATCCTCGTGATCTTGTTCCACAATCCCGTTGATCCACTCTTCTCAATTCCTCTCAGCTCTCGAGTATACCCCGGCAATCGATGGTCAAATAATTCCTCATCGGCTGTGTCAATCGTATTTCCGATCAACTGTGTCGATGCCTTCGGTCAAGAGATACATAAGTGGTATACTTTATGATCCTAACCACCTATCGTCAATCATGCACACTCTATATTCTGATCATTGATGCTTGCGTCTATAGATTTCTTCGACACTGAACGGAAATATTCTGACAAAGAAAGAAAATATCCTGACAAAAACCTCGAAAGCAAGAATAGCTTGCATATTATGCTTTCCTATGCACTTTGCCTTATAATCATTGCCTCTTTGCTTGCTTGTTTTCTTCACCAGCACTCCGATCTATATAGAATGAAAAGCATGACTATAGAGTGGAACAATTCAGCATTATTTACTATCGGTATATCTGTTCGTCGAGCGATACGATATTTCCTCCATTAAAATAAACCTATGCAGCAGCTGTCTTATGTTCGCTGCATTTGTCGATGAAGTTGTCAACAAATTTCAACAGATGTCCATTTAAGATGTCGTTTAAAACTTCCTTAACGTCTTGTTTAGCAAGATGATTAGTCAGCGGACAAACGAACAAACGAACGAACGAACGAAAAAAAACTGGTTCCACANCATTCTTCATCGATACAATCGAAAAGCTTTTCAACTCAAATTTCAATCAGTATCGACGGCACTGCTTCACCGTAAACGATCACCTCCTTTGCATCTTGAAATCTCCTCACAGAGTGGTTATAAATTCCCTGCGAAGTTTCTCTCAGTTAACATTAAATCTTTTCTCAACCAATTTTGTGTCAGATTTCGCCTCTCTTCTATGTTACAAGAGAATGGCAAATGTAGGTGGCGATTTCAATGATCGAACAATCAACCTACAGAGATAGATAATTGTTGTCTGTGATCGTTGTGGCGAATCAATTAACCAATATATGACATTCCCATTGGCTATCGAATAACGGCCACGTAAAAGAAATGACAACAATTTGACAAGAATTGCTCTTGTAGGTGACACTCCCACAC
>JAARMF010003521.1:8277-19618 GCA_022844705.1 Toxascaris leonina
CCCCCCCCCCCCAGAAAAACGCTCAGCTTATTTGGGGTAGTTCCGGAATTCCAAGATTCCCGACGTTCCAACGCCAAGAAATGGATTTGTTTTCCTCCCATTCTATGTGGATAGAGGTGGAAGGAGAAGAATAATGTAAGATAGATGTAACCTGTACTAACTTATCCACATCGTGAGGTGTGATTGTATGGTTTTTACAATGGATTGAGCAAGGCTATTCTATCAATTAGTCAGAGCATTCAAAATATTAGCAGATATTCGCAGCAAACTTGGCTAGTGAACAATCTGAAGTTTTGGAGATTAGGGGCCACAGACGCGACAAAACTCTAGCAGCATTCCGCAGACTATAAAATTCGAAGCTGTTCAGATATCAGAGATCCTAAACGAAGATGAGGACCTCCAAATAGGAAGGGGCCAATCTTCGGAGACAAGTTGAAGACTTCTGGGAAGTGTAAGCTTTCTTCGAGGGAAGGGGGGGAGGGGGGGGGGACAAAATTATGCGCCCAGCTNAATTATGCGCCCAGCTTCTGCTCCCATCTCTGCAACTAGCTGAATCAGTTGAAAATCTCAGAAAACTGCTTAAAACGGTCAGTGAAGATGGACAGCACTTTCCGTGACACGATGGATACCATTCCAAAACATTACAAGTCGCTAGCTCGAGAGTAGGCCACACTTTCAGATAGCACATCGCTTGTTCTCGTGTCCCGATCACTCTGGTGATATAGCTGGAAGGATAAGCAGTAATAGACGTCATCGCATCTAACGATGTCGTCTCTCGAGTGTTCTTCCTCACTTCACCATACTATTGGCCATATAAGGTGCAAGAAATAAATCTTGTGCTGCCAATACTATTCTGACACATTCATCCATTCGCTTCACTTATAGGTCACTGCATATCAACCATTGCAATTGCCATCATTCTTGGGCCATGTATTGTGTTGGTGTCTGGATTTGGAGTGGGAATCGGCTTTATGATCGCGCGTTTATGGCCTGACAATTTGAAAGTTATCAACGTTGTTCCACCGCCTTTACNCATGTTGTTCCACCGCCTTTACCTGTCAATCGATCGGAAGTGGAGAAATCGATGGCACCTGAGATCATAGAACCACCAACGGAAACGCAGTCCGTGAAATCTCAGGTACGTCCGCTCTGTGTCATCTGCTCAAAATGAAATAGAAAGCGATAAGATGTTCAAACAAATGACTGTCAAATAGAACTTAGAAGCACAAAAAAAAGTCATTATACCGTCGATAGCTGATGCAATCTGATAAGATCAATAAGATCATTGAATGACCTCTACGTACCATATTTCCGACTAACAAGCCGATATATCATAAACGAGGCAGATACTATAATGTCGTATTTCCAGTTTCACGTCTATGCGGAGTTTTCGGTTCTTTTGAATGTATGATCGATGTGAATCTACGGACTTCACACTGAAGCGATAACGAATAGAAATAGTGACGTTCAGGATGGCTCAACGATGCAGACAAACACGGCCACTACAACGGCAACGAAATTTACGAAGGAGTTCGAGATGATCAACCATCCTACACCATCGAAGGCTCCTTCTCACCTCGTTCCCATCCAGAGCGTTGTAACAACTTTCTCTCATATTACCTCTAGTCCTCTTTGTGATTGTTCTCGAAGAACCATAACATCTATCTCATATGAACAGATAGAGTCCACATGCGTGCATGTAGACCAATACACACGTACGTATGTATGCATAAACACGGGGACGAACACAGGTGTGCGCTAAATAAAGAAACATTAAAAGCGTCGGCTGCTCTTCTGTGGCCGAGGACTATAGCGGAAAACGCGCAAATGAGGAGTGAAGCTCGATAAGTTGGCGAACATTATTCAGAGATGAAATTTTGTTGCAGGTAGAAGGTNATTTGTTGCAGGTTGAAGGTATCACACATATGTCTACGACGACCGACGTGACGAAAGACAAAACAGTGCTCGACAATCCATGAAATATATGGACCAGCACTTGGACAATATATGCGAGTGATACGCTTCATATAGAGCATTCAGTCCTTGCAATGTTGTTTTATTTCATTTCGCTAATCTAGTGCATTTCGAGTGTGGTCACTTTCTGTGATGTCCATTTATGTGCGAGTAAGCGTCGTTCGTTTGTTTCATATTTATTTACTTTTGAAATGCAAATGTAGCTTCGATCAATCTTGCAAACGTTTCATATGGATTATTTTCGTCAATGTTATGAGAAGATAAATTACTACCGATATGAATTTCATTAATACAAACATTTATCTGCAATGCGTAAAGGCAAGAGGTAAATAATTATGGCTAACCCTCAAACATATTATTTGAATCAATGAAAATGAAACATCTCTTCGAAATTCTGAACGCAACGGTTTCAATACCAAACGTAGAGTGACCTTGTTAACCGCATACTAAATGAAACCGAGGCGAAAACTAGAGGCAGAAAGATCGATTTAGCAACGTTTATGAATAACACTCAATCAAACTCTCGCAGCTAGTTAAGTCCGACAACGGAATGAGGATTGTAGATCCACAATAGATTACGGCATATTATAATGGCACGAGAGTAGGAAGAACATCGGCGATTTCACGAGTTGAAAAGAGGAAAGCAATGAAAGAAAACGAAGGACGCAGTTTTGTGCCTCATTATTGCCTACTGCTTCTTCCCTCAGCTTTTACCTACCAACCGATTGGAAGTGGAAGAAACGGTGACGTCTGAGATGGTGCTTGCACTCGCTGCTATTATCTAACTCCATATAACATTAATATGTTTGCAATTCCTCTCGCATATTCGTTCATTTAAGTTGTGAGATTGTACACGACCATCAGCATCGCCGCTATGTGCAACAAATATATGGCTGTAACAATTTGCTGCCAACGATTCAATCTAGTGACGTATAACATTTTGGAATGATTTTCATGATGAACAAAATTTGAGGTATTGCTGCATCTGTCTAAGGTGCATTATCAAAAATATGGAACGATTATTTGTACACTATTTTTGGTATATTCATTCTCGCATAAGTCTTCTATTCAATTTCCATATCAGATTACCAAAACTATACCTCTTCGATTTTAGCAATAAGTTTTCACACCAAAAGAGATTAAAACCCGTTTCAATTTTCCGTTATAATCTTATAATCGAGCAACCGATGCGATAAATTTCGAGGCTATAGAAATGCTAGGAAAAACCAGAATTAGATGAAGCATATACAATCCATTTGAAGCAACCTAACAACCCATCTCGAAAAAAAAGATTTAAACGATTTCCAGATTGACGAAAATAACCGAATGGATGGCAATTTTTAACGCCCGTTTTTTTCGGAGGGGGTGCGGAGGCTTTATGGTGGAATATGAGAGAAGTGAGCCAATCCATAGTGCGAGGAGAAGATTATTAAACACATGCAAAGCGCTCAGGGTGATAATGATTCTACACCCGGTGGCGTGCATTTTGTTTACTTATATCTGTTTTGAAGTCCAGAAATTCATTTAAAAACGTGGAATCCCAATTCCAAATAATACGCCGATCCAAGAAGAGGTTCGTCCAGGTGCGTCCAGGAGCACAGCAGCCCCTGGACGCAAATAATACAGAAACTGTTCTTACGTAGTTCATATACTCATTTCTTTTGGAGCGTTCGAAGTATCTTTTTCTCAATTTCTCTCGCAGTACGCATTAGTTCATTCGCTTAATTCTTCCCACATGCTTATTTTTCTTTGCAACTGTTCCCTTGCCTCGTCTCTCCTCCTTCTCTCCATTATATACATNAGTCAGTTGAAAGCATCTTTATATACGGAGATATCGACTCAAACAAATAGAGGTTATGTATCAGCGGCGGAGGATTTCACCGGATTTCGAAGACTGGAAGGCCGGTCACGACCAATGTAGATAAAACGGCACTAGTCGTACGACCACCGAAAAATTCTCCCTGAGACCCTGTTTCGAATTATCGTCCAACTAGTCTCATGTCACCTCTTTGTATGGTGCTCGGAATTATGTCGAGAAAATCATTTTTGAGTCATATCAGCTTTTCTAACATTATAAGCGATAATCAATACGGTTTTCTCACAGGAAGATCTGCGCTCACAGAAACCATGGCGCCCTAATGCGACTGGTTTGCTGCTCTCAATAACGCTTCCCAGAAAGGTATAATCTATACTGATTTTGCCAAAGTTTTTGACTCGATGACGCATCCNAATTTTGCCAGTTTTTGACTCGATGACGCATCCAAAACTACTGCTGAAGTTAGAGGCTCATGGAATGAATGGCACTGTCCTAGCTCAGTTGAAAATTATGGGGCCTGATGACGTGAAGGTATACAGGCCAATTATTGATTCCCAGACCGATTACAGCGTTCTATGTGAGTGAATGGTTTCGTCGGGAAGTTGGTTACAGCTATAACATCTCGAGAAATGTTTTATCTTGCATTTAAATTTCTCGACTGAATGCTCTCTGCGTTTATGTGGCCTCGATTTTCCTACAAAGGAAGTGATGAGGGAACTCAGTGTTTATGTGAGTTCCGACCTTAATTGTGTTGAAGTTTTGCGCAGGGTTGCTCACGTTGCGAACTATGTTTTGCGTGCTGTGCCATACAGTTCCGTAGAAAATTATCGAAAAGCCTTCGTTATTTACTATCGCCCCATCTTAGATTACTCTACTTAAGTTTGATCCCTACCTGTGAAAAAGGATATCGAAATGATTGAAAGAGTCCAACGGCACTTTACTATGACCGCTTTTAGGAAAGCTTTTCGTGGACCGTCACAGCTGAATTATGTGGAGCGACTTTGCATTTTTTTTTTATTTGGAATCTTTATAGCAATGTAGAGCGCATTTCGATTTATAACGTTAAAGGCTTGACAGGAATACCGTTCGAGAGTATTTTCTCTTCTAAAAAGTTTGCTTCACGCTCGAGGCTTTGTCACGACGAGTCGCGAAATGGATATGAATGGACGTCGTATTGTCTAGTTGGAAATTCGCCACAAAGGCTCATGCGATATAAGCGAGAAAAATGAGTGGCTCATATCGTTCGAAGCAACAAAGAGAATGCGCCAAATAAGGGCAACTTTCAAATTAACGAAGACAGGCTATTGTGAGACATCAAAGAAGGGTATAAGATGCGGACTCTGCGACTCGAGATAACAGTTTCGCTTCTGCGGTCGCAACGTTGAAGCGGTCTTCATCGGCAATATTTGAGAAACGTCGTTAATCGTCAGAGATGTGCACTCATTATAAAAGACTGTTTTCCTCGGGTTGGTCGGTCTGGAAGTTCCTCCCACTCTCCCTCCCTTGCTGATGTCACCTCCTCATTCGTCCCCTCCCCCTCCACCCTTCTGAACTGCCTAAGGGTCAGCTGCGATTGTATTTGTAAGTTGTGGAGCGCCATGCAGTAGGCTATAACCGTAAATTGTTTGAGCGTTGTCATATGTGTTCATCAAATCGGTACGGATGCGAAGAAGTTGTTTCTTGTGAGAAGCGTCAGCCAAGACAAATCTCAAGAACCGATGTCAACCAATTTCGGACAGATGAAAATTGTGATCGTTGTTCAGTTTCACTGTCTTATTGTCTATCGCTTGGATATTGCGTGTGTATCGATATGCGCGTTCTGTCCATGCAAAGAGGTTTATCTACCCAAGTTTGAGCTTGCGATTGTGCGCACGACAAGCATCAACAACGCCACTCGGGTAACTCCGCTACTGAAAAGCACGGGGAATTTGGTACTGAGTGAGCTAAAGTGGCGATGGAATTGGTCGAAAGGTCTGACCGATTTCCAGACAGACGAAGATAACCAATCGAATGGCAATTTTTTACGCCGATTTTTTCCGGGGGTTAGGGGGGACTATAGGAGGGACGATAAGAGAAGTGCGCCAGTCTATATTGAGAGGAGGAAAATATTGAAAGATATTATCCAAAATGTGATAATTAGGGGAAAAATGATAATTTTTTTGCTATTCAATCATTATCACCGATACAATATCGTCTCAAGTGGAAATTTAACACGAAGCTTTTCAAATAGACTTTGCAATAGGGACAGTAGTTGTAGAAATCTCATATCCATGAAGTCCCACATCCATCAGTTCCAACATGCACGAGATCCTAACATCCATGCAATCCTCACATCGATGATATCGTTGCGTCCATAAAGAACCCACGTCCACTAAATCCTCACATACATTAAAACCTCATATCGGTGGCCTAGTGGTAGAGCCTTCGCCTGTTAAGCGAAGAGACCCGGGCTTGATTCCCGGTTGATTTCCCAACGGATCGCCAGAAGGCTGACCACCAAGCGTTCCAAAAATCTGGATACAACAGCCGTATGTGGCTGTCAGCTGCATCGATACGGGAATTGATGGAACTGCAGCTGTCTCTGTATCTGTATCTGTATCCATAAAATACATCCACGAACTGCTCATATCCATTAAGTCTTCACCTCCATGAAATCCTCGTCTCCATGAAATGCCATAATCGCATCACTATCACCTTCGCTATTCTTCATCGGCTTATTTATTGAGAATCTCCCATCTCATATTTGTGCAATTATAGAACACCGTATTTTTTTCCGCCCAATAAACGCTTCCCCCTTTTCCAGCAAACGTTCTGTATTTTCAAGATCACGATGCGCAATTTCCGGATTTGTGTCAAACCATAGAAAATATTTCTTATCCCATCAACCGTTGAAGATATTTTCATATTCGTTTATTTTGGAAACGATGATTTTCAATTGCTAAGCATAGAGTAATGATATTACTCGTATAGGCTATAAGCTCTTGGCACATTTTGTGAATATATAAAAGGAGTCCACAGAATAATAGTTTCTCATCACGTTGAACACACAACTCATTTGCTTCAATGTGAGATATTCGACAATAATAGAAACGCTCTTGATTAGATTTTATCAATCATTTTATCAGAAGTACTTTAATAACTCGTTGCCCATAGGTATATTCACTGATATGATCAATAGCTCAATTATTTAAGAGGATTTAATACATTTGAAAAAATAATTTTAAATCTTTCGCTCTATATATTCGCTGAAAAAAAACATTCTTATAATATCCGAATCGTCCATAAATTCCACTAATTCTATAATATTTCTAAAGAAGTCAGCCAGATTTTTGAAAAAAAAAGGACAAATTCGAGCCCAATCGCAAATCATACGACTGAAGTATACGAAATTAAAAGGAACAGAAAATTTTTGAGTTCATTTCTGCAAGAAGAGGTTTACCCAAGTTCTGTCCATGCATAGAGGCTTAAGCACCCAAGTTTGAGCTTACGATTGTGCGCACGACAAGCATCAACAACGCCGCTCGGGTAACTCCGCTACTGAATTGATGAAAAATTGAAGAAGAAATGCGATTAACTGAAGCATTTGCTTATTCGTATGAATTTAAAAGGAATTAATAAGCTTGCTTTAAGAGATAAATCCATTTCTTTCTTCTCAACTTCGATATGTTGATATTTTTATAAATATGACCATCATTAGTGGGNTTTTTATAAACATGACCATCATTAGTGGGGGTGAAAATATTAGTCATTTGTATCAAACACCGGTGTTTTTTTTTTAATGGAATGCTATAACGAGTATTCGTTATTCACATGAAATATGATATAACGCTGTTGTTCTTGTGCAAATTTATTATTGATAAGCTTGTGCCGACAGGTGAGGGGGGAAGGAGGGAGGAGGGGGGAAAGAGATGGGAATTTGAAGGAACAAAGGGAAGAGGTAGATAGACGAATGAGAGAAAAACGGGGCGAGATGAAAGAAAGAAAAGAGGAACGATGAAAAGGAACAATGAATCATTTATACTCATTAAAGCGTTCACAATGACAAAACGCCAACAAAAGGGAAGGATATTTTGCAGTAAAATCTCGAAGAGGAGTTGCTTTAAGGGATCCTTTTAGGATACAACAATATTTCTGCAACAAAAAAGAAAAAATATCGTAAAAATGAAGAAAAGGAACGAGAAGAAGAGATGAGGAATATCATAAACAACGTTAAAATGAGTGCATATCGCTTGAAACGAATGCTGAATTCCTTCACCAAATTAATTTTATAAAAACAATGCAACGATATCTGATATATGTGGCAATACTCAGAGAATTTCGAAATTGAATTGCATACGAAAATGAAGTGGAATATGAACGCGAATGTTAGTGTTGCTAATTTTTTGATAAGCTTAATTGGCCGACCAAGTGGATAGACAAGACTATAGATGAATGAATGAATAGGTGAGTAAATAAACGGATAAAAATAAACGAATAAATAAACAAATAAATAAATAAGTGGACAAGTGAATACATAAGTGAATAAACAAATAAATAAATAAATAAATAAATAAACAAATAAATAAATAAATAAATAAATATTGCAAAACATGAAAGCAAATAGATTATTACTATCTCTTCTTGACTATTTTGAATATTCCTCAAATCTTTCCAGCGTCAATCTTTACTAAATCATCGATAAGTCAATAAGGATTCCACCAAAAACAGAAAAAAAACCTCTCAAACTCTCTTGAAAACTTTTAAATCGAGCAAAGTCAACGCAACAATCAACGTTTCGAAACAGATGGCAAATCAGCACAATGTGGCGTAATGATTTTTATAATTCCCATCACTCTCCTTTTTTTTCTTCACATTTTTTTCCATTCATTTTTTCTTCCTTCCATTCGAAATAAATTGAGCTTTCTTTTTTTGCCAATTGATTTTTATTTGTTCTCCATTCGATGCTTCTTTTTTTTCGTTCTCTTTTTTCACAAAAGTCTATTTCAGCATTCCTAGCATAATGATTGCTATAAATTTTTCTTAAATACTTACTTTGCGAGAGAACTCCTCACTTTCTTCGACCACCCATGAAGTTTGTGATCGACCAATTTAAATAGTTGAAGGAAGCGAAAAAAACCCCAGAAATTCGTCGCAATAAAAAAAACCAGCTCCCTATTCGAGCTATATTTGAAAATAGAAAACACTGAATTTTTTTTGTGTGTGCACGAAAACTTTTTTTTTCCTTTGTGAAGTATTTGACGTATTCATTCCTTGTGTAGTTTAGCATCATCGTTTTTTAATGAGCCATATTTGACTCCGAAAAAATAAGGAGTCACATTCGACTCCGGAAGAATAATGAGTCACATTCGACTCCGGAAGAACTCTTTATAGTCAGTTTTGCTGAGAAATATTCGAAGATTAAAGAAACTTCATTGTTTTAAGCATCGAAATTGCATGAGATTTAAAGAAAGCGTCTTTTAGCTAACCAACTATTATGTGTTTTGCTAATAATGCCATGAAAATATGTGTTCAAAGATCACTGAGCAAAGATCAATTATCAATAAGTTTACTGGAATTAATTTCAAATTTAAATTGATTGATGAGAAGCTGAAAGAGGGAGGGAGGGGGGGGGGGAGCACTTAACAACAGAACAAATTACGATTGTTTTTTCTCTTTTCTTTTTTTCAGAAGTTATTTTTTTTCCTTTTAAATAAGAGAAATAAATATTCGTAAGAAGCTAAGAGAGTCGTTGTCTGAAATTTCTCTGCGATCGCTTAAGATATCTATCGAAAGGTCGCTGAATTTTATTCGTCAATAGATACAACAGCGTTAATTTTTGTGGCATTATTATTGGAGTATAGCGAATCGATAAAGCAGCCGACTCATATGATGTTTTTATCCTAACCGGAAGTTGGGAAATGCAGATGAGTTGACAAATAAAGCCATAGTATTGCTAGACATGGTTGGCACATGCATCTTTCTATCGATATTGGTAATTGCTTTCTCAGATAATCCTCATCTCTTTATACCTCTACTCACAACTTTGCTTTCTCAGGTAATCCTCATACCTTTATACCTCAACTCACAACTTTGCTTTCTTAGGTAACCCCCATACCTTTATACCTGTACTCACAACTATCTGCTCATTCAGCTGTCATATCTACAGCATGAATCATAGCTGCTGTAGGTGAGCACGAGAATCTGTTGTTTCCTTTTTTTGGACAATAAAGAGTTGTAAATACGAATAATCGTTCAAATGTAAACGCATCGATAAGATTTATTGTTAAATAATTCATCAACATTTAAATAGCGAATTTACAAAAAACAAACAAAACAACAACTGTTGATGCGATGTAAATAGATGACAATAGAGATATACGGCNACAAAACAACAACTGTTGATGAGATATGAATAGATGACAATAGAGATATACGGCACTAGATGGTGGTACCAATAACGAAACCAACTGAATTGTTTTCGATTTTTTTTAATATTAATATCTATTGTCTTATATTTTGCTTCAACAAAAAGAAATTGTCGAATTTTTTAAAGAATCTTCAAAAATGAAAAATTATAATAAAAAATAATTCTTTCTAAATTAACGTTCAAAGAAATTCATATAAGACTTTTTTTCGACAGAGGAGAAATGCGAATATTTATTTGAAAACGTTTGCGAATACTATAATTTCTTTTCTTTCTTTTTTTTTGCTTTATTTGCTTTGTATGAATCGAGATTTATAACAATTAATAGCTTTCTTTTTCTTTTTTTTCTTCTCTTTTTTTTGCTTAGTCTAGTCTTTCTTTGCAAGAATAAATGTAATTCTCATTTTGTGAAAATATTCGCATCAAAGATCGAAAAAGAGATTATTTTGGAGTATCTTTTGTTTTATGGAATTTCAATGATTTATTTGCAGAAATATTATTATTCTTATTTAATTCTATAACTTACCTGTGTAGTTCACCTATATGATTTTATATCTGTTTTTTTTTTACAGGTACAGACTATTTCACCTACATTTTCGGCAAATGAATAAGTATATATAAATATATAAATAAGTAAATATATATATATATATATTTATATTTATATTTAAGAAGAATTGTATAGCATAGATATTGATGATTGAGGATAATACTCACTTACAATTATGAATATTCAATCCTCTTTACTCTCTAAAAATTTCTCTACGATCCCTTAATGAGTTTTTCTTTGGTGGAACAGGAATTAAAATATGAAATTGACAATAGGAATGTATCGATATGAGTTATATATAGCCAAATCAACTAAACAAGTTCTTTGCAAAGAGTTTTCATAGCTTTAGCAATATAAATTGTTGATTATAGTGAATTTATCAGTTTCATTTTTATAGTATTTCAGTAATTTCAAGTACTTCTAATTTCTTTTATCTAATATATTAGAGTGCTTTCTCTCAATTTTTCAACATCTCGGCACCAATATTTTTCTTTTTATCTTCGCAATGATTTCTGAATTTTTAAGTGCTAATTAAGGTTTTTAGTTCCCTTCAAAAAAACAGTACTTTTATTACTATTACCAATATACATGTTCCATT
>JAARMF010003524.1:9037-19590 GCA_022844705.1 Toxascaris leonina
GGGGGGGGGGGGGGGGGGGGGGGGGGGGGGGGGGTGGGGGGGGGGGTGATGTGCGCCTTCCCATTCCACTTGTCTGAACAACCATTTTGTTAACCGGTCAACAGGTAACAAATATGCGGGAGAATGGGTTCATAGCATAGCTGATCCGGCAGTCAGTGCAAGTAACTTTGACGAAAGTTCCATTCTTCGGTGATTCGACAATGTAAGACTGAAATTCGACCGCTGTTAGTGACTCGCTATTTATCGTTACCTCGGAATGTCAATAACTCATTTCGAAATTGATTTCATACTTTTTCAGTGATCAGATAGAGCCAAGAGAGGTGCAAGGCTGTCCCACTTATAACGCGTATCTAGGAGTCTAACGGCGAAAGGAGTGTTTTACAAATGAGAGCAACGA
Source organism: Toxascaris leonina (assembly GCA_022844705.1). Lineage (NCBI taxonomy): Eukaryota > Metazoa > Nematoda > Chromadorea > Rhabditida > Ascarididae > Toxascaris > Toxascaris leonina. Next base: position 9,435 of record JAARMF010003524.1, read on the forward strand.
ATGCCCACTCATTCGGATATGTGCTCTGTTGGCACGGTTAGCACAGAAAGAATGAACTGAATCGGCTCTAATACTGCCCAATTTGAGCGTTGTATTCACGAATCTTTTCCATAAGTTTGTTTGTTCATCGCAACAACTCACTTCGCGTTTTCCTTTGAATTAGCACCCTTCTCACTCCGATGCATTGACAGCTTTCGTTTACAAAAAAGTTGAATTTCCGTTAACACAAAGAATGCCCCGAATAACTTTAATTTCTGGAATATCCGTCATTTAAAAGCGGCAAGAAGATCCTCGGCGATATTTTCAGAGGTCAATAAATAAAAGTGGCACTGTATGCAAAAACGGCACTCGGTTACTGGTTTGCTAGTTGCAATGAATCTTAATGCTGTAAGCATAAGCATAGGTGAATCTGTTGACTAGATATACCTAAAGGACAAAATCATTCAAGTGGTCATGCTTTTTTGGCAGTAACTGCTCAAAACGCAGGCAGTGTTGTGTCTGTTCAGTTGCAGAGTAATGCAATGAAACAATCTCTCTAACATTTTATCTGAGCTGTGAAGCAGACTTATTCCATTGAAGCTGAAGGCATTACGGAAACAAGTGAGTGCCACAAACAGAGCAATGGAAATTATGCGTAAAGGTAACCACTATGGAAGGTGCTGTAAAAATATGTTGCAAGTGTACGTGGCCGGTTCTGTGCAAGTGCATTGCAGCTGTGACTTTGTAACCCTACACATCTCCTACACTCGCGTCCGATGCTTATGGCTACTCCAGTGCACTTTAGCAATGAAAGGTTGTTGCCGTCAAAGATATTCAACAATATTCTAAGTTGCTAATGGTAGCTGTTGTGTTAAGGTTCGTAACCATGTTTCAAAATTTCTGTTTTCTTCCAGAAATAATCCAGAGTTCTATCACTTGGATTCGTAAATAAACTGTTTTTATTAAAATGGACTGAAGCGTTTTTGGTGACTGGGCAAAAGTCCTTGCACTTTCTGAGTTTGCATTGTTCTTCGTATCCCATTTGTTTTATTCACGGAAGTTCCAACAGTTCCGACATTTCAGTCGCTAGCACTGCTTCCTCTCCAATAGATTACTTCTTCCGCTCAAGTTTCATCCGTGCACCTTTGGTATGTGGCCATGAAACAGGAAAACCTACTTCGTCAACCGTTTTGAAAAAAATTACTTTTGTGAATGCTGGGAATGCAAAATTGCACTGCAAATTTGCTCGATCGATAACTCAGTGGGTGAAATGGCTGCAGTTCAACGGTCGTCACAACATCCTGAATTCCTCAAGGTCAAACAAGTAAAATAACTTTCTATCTCTTTCGAGTCCGAATTATGAGAGCGTGCTTGTATAGGAAATTTTTGTTTACTTCATTCGAGGATATTTTGCTCAATTTTTTAAAGATATAACACTCTGTGTAAAAATGTATTTCAAAGTTCTGCCCCAGCCTTCATCAGCAATGGCTATTTTCATGTGTCACAATAGAGTCGTATAGCCACTGCAGTAATCACATGAATAGTTTCAGGCGGATATTTTGCATACTTGAAATGCTATAGTAACTTTTCTCACCTACCTTTTGCTTTACACAATTTGGCTCCGTGAATGAGCACAATGAAATGTGAAATGACTGAACACACGGGAGGCGGCTGTCCAATAAGCGATGTGCGAGCGAGTGTCGATTCGGCTGGTTCCACATTGAGCCTAATGCTCTGCAGTGCTCTCGAGTGGCTGTCGTATTTCATCGGTTGCGACTGGAGAAGGAGTGTAAGCGTTCAACACATGCGGGCTGGCGCAGTTGCTTCTCCGTATTCTTTTTCGGCCATATTCGGAAAACACTTCCTGGCTCGTTTTTGAATCAGTTCATTTGGCGCATCTTCCATGTCTGCCTTTTTTGCACATCTGGTTGAACTCGATTTTTAATTCGAAACTTGTTTATGCATCATTTACAAATTAACAATCAGTAACTCAGGTTCATAACTTGTTGTTGAGTGCTGCTTATTACGCTTCAGCATCCGTTTCCGGGTGACAAGATGGCAGTCTGCATTCAATGGAGTGATCGTCATTCACAGCATTCTTTTTTGCCCTTCATTTTTGGACAAGGCTACACTTAGTTGTGATCAGCTGTGACATCACATGTCTGTGTTTTTCGCCTCGTCAAAAATTTCCTCTCACCGAATAGTTATTGTTCTTTATCATCACTTTCTTTTGGTGCCAGAAGACTGTCTAATGAGGTAACTTCCTTGAAGGCTACGTTCAGTAATCTCGATCTGTTCAAGAATTTGTGAATGCTTTCCATCTGATGGGATGGAGTTCGTCTGGAACTTTAGAGAATGGTTTTTATTTATGGAAATCGATAATCATTTGCTGCTATAGCGGGCAAAATGTAAGAGCTTGCATGCATCGATATGAACTAGTGAAAAAGTTGTTTTTCTTGGGACCTGATTTTGCGCATTTCTGCTTCCTTGTGTCATTGTTTTCTACCGTATGTCTGGTGTGCTGTATTGTTTTGTAGTCAAATCACTTCTGTTACCAGTGGCAGTCCATTAATAAGTCTTCTTCTGGCATTTATTGCTGTGACTAAGCTGACGCAATGCGATTCTTGCAGAACCTGCTGAGATAATTTATTTTCCGTGCGTGGAAAATTCTTCGAAACTCCTCTTCCCTTCCTGATTTTACAATAGTATTGCACGCTTCCGAATCCTAGTTATCGATAGATGGATATTGCAAAATCCTCCACAGAGGCAGTATGCTTGCTGCTGCGTGTCGCTGATTCACAACTTTGTTCCATAATTTCATCCATCCACGAAATGTTGCCGCGAATGATAACAGCAGGATTCTTGACGAATCGGTGAAGTCATCTGGCTATCAGCTATCAGAAAAAGCGTTTCACCCACCTAAATTAACGTTTCACGCCGAGAAGGTTTGATCTAATTCTTGTGATTACTCGAATCTGTGCATTTGGCGTCGTTGTTACGAATTATGCTTTTGCTCAAAATGTGGCACGGGTTTTGAAAGAGTCCTGTGATGGGGAGTGTAGATGAGATTTGCCGCTTTGATTTCCGGGGTTGGCTGCGATTTTAGATGGTAAACAGGGATGGGGTGTTCATCGTATACTTACCAGAGATCGAACTTCACGTCAACATTCCATAACTCTCCGGTCGCTAATATACTGCGGTTCGAAAACAAAATATGGGCGTTGGCATCCCGATTGTATTTGTTGGTAGTCTTCAATGCTGTTTCGATAGTATGAGATAATGTTATTAACTCAGCTGCCGCAGTTTCAGTGGTGCGTTGGATACGGCCTCAAAGCAAGTTGATCACATGATAGATCAAGCGAGGTATCGCCACCATCAACATCGCAGCAAATTCAAGGAAGCCATCGACTATTTGGATCAGATTTTTGAGGATCTCAAAAAAGAATGCGATACGCCGGTTCGTCTGCACTTACAGCATAACTTGCATTTATTTCGTACAAATATGCATATTTACTTCGTGGACCAAATATTCTATTAGACTATTGCAGTGCGCTAAATTTTTTTGTGTGGATTTTCGCCTTCCTTCTCTTGCATATCGATTCGCATTAGTTGGTACTTTTGTTGCCCAGCTGGTCCAGTAGGACTAGTTCTAGTGAGCCGACTTGCTCACGACAATTTGCAGATACCAGTTGAGAATTGAGTGTAATAACATGTATGCAACATTATAGTTGGGACGAACGCTGAAGACCTTGTATGTTGTGTGATCTTTGCGAATGGACTGGAAGTTAACAGGGGCCTGAAAGAAACACAAACGCACTACTCCTTTTACGAGCTGTCCTGCTATCGAAGTTTTGTCATTACTCGTTCCACACTCTGCTGTGTTCATTGTTCATTCATTTTCTAAAGGGAATTCCCTTGTTACATTTGCAACTTCGTGGTGAAGAAACGTTTTCTGCAGCAGGATGAAAGGTCACGTCCTTCGAGGCCAACACCTACTAAAACAACGCCAACGAAGGTCGCGCCTCAGAAATTGGCATCGAGGCCTGCTTTCAAAAGCCCGCCGGCAAATCCGTCGACACCCGTGGCTGAGCCGAGAACGAGGCTTCGCTCGCAGCCTGAAGCAAGGTTACTTTGGCACCGTCCTGAAGAGTGTCCCCCAACAATAAAATCCTGTCTAAAAACTTCTGCATCTGGGTGACATCTTGTCCTGCATTTATATGCCTTGACTGTTTGACGTTCAGAAAGATTGCAATAGTCTTACATAGGAAACAACACCTAACTGGTCAGCTTCCGTCAGCCGTTTGAGCGTTTGCGTTTTCGCAAGAGCAGGGGACATTTCATTCTTCAATAGATGCAATGAGCATATGCGTGTTCACTATATGATCAAAAGCTAATGGTTAGTTTCACGGGCTCGTGAGTGGTAAGGCCAAAGAAACCTTGCGCGATGAGTGCGCCTGTAATGATTCTCACCGCCCCATTTTCTTCGCCGATAGTCACTTATTCAATTTTCGTGCAGTCATCCTGGTACTGCGCGTTCGAAAACCATGAGAAGAGTTGCTGTCGTGCCCATGTCAGCTGCATCAGTATCTTGTCTACTTAATTTATTGGCTCGAGCTGCTTGCCACAATGAGAAATGTGACCTCAGAGCTTTTTTAAAGCTTCTGGATGAGTTCCATTTACATTCTCGTTGTCCCGTTACACCCTCGTTTTTTTATGATTTTCTGTGTAGATTCATGGAACTAAAGAGTTGAATCAGACTTCATCCTTGAATGCAATCCTGGCGCAGCCGCAAATTGCCGAACAGTATTTACTGCATACCATATGTTCGAGTGGAGGTTATAACATGGACATCGTTGAGTGAATGCAAAGTGTATGGTGTGCGGATGGAGCTGGAGACGGTCTTATGACACCATGTGGTGCACATGTAAATATAAATTTATCAGTCTTTCTTTATTTTATGGTGAATGCGTTTGATCGTATGGGGACCGATTCATTTGTATTCGCCATCTTAATGTTCGAGTCATCCTAACAAACGACAAGTCTTTCTTCCGGCAGTCATAAATGACTGTTGTGCATCATCACTGATGAAATATTTCGTGCTATGCTTTGTTCCTGCCTGGAGGCTCAGATTTATGAAGCCGCGCCTAATCATTTTGAATTGCTACCGGCGGTGCATCCATATTCGGACAGGAAAGAGGTACTCGCTTACAGCACATGCAGATTTCATTAATCGGAGTAAAATTAAGTTCGTTGAGAATATTTCCGTTCAGTGACAGTGGTAATGTGGCGCTCTAACGACTCTTCTTCACGCATTTCTATCCTCCCCCAGGGCTTTCGCTGTTTGCTGTGCAAAATTCACATTTATGATCCTTCAACAATGGCCTTTAGGCACATCATTCTTGTGTGATTCAAAGCACCCTTATTTTACTATGCTTGCTTTTTCTCTGTCCCTTCCGTTCGCTCTTGAACGTCCGACCTTATTCTTGGCTGGTTTGCATCAGTTGCAAACGGCTATTCTGGCTGATCCACATATCCACAACCCACATACTGGTTGTTCAAAACACGACCGACATTGTATAGAATGCGACACTTCTGTTTTTAAGTCCTTTTCTACCGTAGTACCTATAATACTTGTGCTCATTGACGGCGTAATCAGACGTGCTCGGGGAGGTTGCAATTAGCAGGCAGTAAGTAATATGCGAAACAAAAAAGCGCGAATATAAACGATGTTGTTGTGCGAACTGACAGTTTGCACAACACGAGAGAAATGTAACGACACAACATTGTAACCTATATCATACCCTGCCATTTATCACAACTTTCAAGTTGGCCTCTCGGAGCGGAAAGGACATTGTATATGCTTGAAAATTCGCTTATTTTGCAAGCACTTGGTGGCCTTTTCTGCTACTCGGACACATGGAAAAAGACGCATGCATGGAAGCAGAGAACGCATTTGTATGACCGCGTGCTGCTCTTGAAACACAGATGCTTCAGTATTCAAGTTTCATTCCTTGAGCTCATCCCCCACGATTTCCCATTTATGTCCTGCATATGCACTATGCTAAGCTGATATGCGCTCGTGCAAATATAGGCACTTCTGCCCAGACTTTTTGCTTATGTCAATCTGTGCAGTAGTTTGAATTCGAACACCACTGAAGCTAGACGCACGGATTTTGTTGGACATATGAGCACCCTTCATTAGCATCCCGCTCCACCAGGCGGTCTGGCCAATCAATCTTGGGGACGGTTATAGAGACTTGGAGGCTACAGAAAATTTACAGGCACTCAAACCCTCCTGGTTTATTTTCATTTTACGCAGTGCTTAATATTTCTCTTATGACAGAAGCATAAGAACAATCGAATCAGCAAAAGCATGCTTCATCCACATTTCGCATATTTCCTTATTTCTTGGCGACTAATTAAGCTCGCTGATGAAGCGAGTGAAATGTGAAGGCGTATATCGTACCAGCTTCTTTGGCACGTTTCTCGTTGCACTAGATCGGACGACTTCCAACATACTTTTCCGGTCGTCGGTTTTTGGAAATTTCAAATATTTACAAATCCTTGTATTTGGTGGATCAACGTGAAAGTTGGCGCGAAGTGTAATCGTCGCCAGGTTTCGTCAATCTCCCTTAAGTGGTTCATAGCCTTGGATTGTCGAACTGACATATAGGACCATAGATATTGTGGCGTCATAAGGCACATTTCAAATGCGAGCTTGCAGAAGCGCCTCTGAACAGCGAGTGCATAAGCTCTCTCTAGTGACAATTACCGGAGTTGTTTTTGGTTTGTCCAGCTCAAAACTACTTCCGATGAGATTTCTGACATCACTTATTTCACCATCGATGAACCACATATAGATTTGCGTGATGAAAGTGTTCACCTATAACTCGTCAGCATAGACACTGCATAAGAGTGAATTCTTTCTCACAAATTACCTCATCCATCTTGAGAAGTGAAACGCGGGAAAAGAATATATAGCAAGAAAAGATGAGTTGAATGGAAGATTGCATCGGAAGAGTCAGTGTGATGTGCGTTTTTGCAGTGCTGCTTACCGACACCGCCAACCTTAAGATGTACTGGAATGTGCGCCGTAGCTCTTTTTCATCCTGATTTATGCGGCCGCTCATGCAAGATTGCATTTCTGTGAGCCAAATGGGCAATGAAAATTTTGACCGCCAACAAAGAGAGTGTGAATTTTCAGACACTTCTGATTCGCTAGGACTATTGCCCAAGTAGCTTGTGGATCATTTATAAGACTATAGTAAAAGATCTCACACTGGTGTGCATAACACCAGATGTTACTCCCATCGCAACTCTTACTCGTTATTTGTCGGATATAGTTGAAAGGAACTCTTAGGCCAAACCGCCTACAGAGGTGTTGGCGTTCTCTAGCCCACGACTGTTATCATAGCGTTATTTCCGTTCAAAGTTCCCTTTTCACTGGTTGCAGCCGTACAGTTATTCCTTCCAGAATAGATAACGCCTCTATATTTATTTCTATGTAAACGGATGTCGCGATACGTGCACTACTTCCAATGTGATATTGGTGTGCTAAGGAACGGTATGAGGTGTGCAGGGAAGAAGGGGAAGGAGTGTCGGGCTTATGTTGTTTTCGCAACTGCAGAAACTGATTCGACCAGAAAAAGTGCCACTGCTGTTCATCACAAACCAGACTGTTGAAGATCCAATAACTCCATATTTATGTAGGTGTGATTTATATTTCTTAGTGTAGTCAACGTTGTGTTTGCATAACATGCAACCGAAAATTGACTTTGCAGTAGGCAGCCGGGTATCACTCAAGGGAGTCAGCCGTCCTCAGGCCCTCAGTTGTCTCGTGTACCGCCTCTTCAACCGAAACTCAAGGTGAGCATCCGGAGACGTTCTTTGAAAAAAAATTTCGACTTTGCAGCTCGCGTTATAAAATTCGTTCACTAGTCTTAATAGCTTCATTTGCAAGCGGCATGCTCCAATGTTGGTGGGTGTTTTGTTGAATTGTGCAAAAACTCAATGGGCATTCTCGACGATCAGGATTCTCTCAGCAATACAGAATTTGACAGTGGGCGCGAGCAGGCCAACATTGAAGATGTTATGCTGCATCGATGTGCGACATTTGTTGTATTTGTTTTTTTTTTTTTTTTCAGCTGTCACATTCTTAACCCTTCAAACAGCTCTCTTAATCACACATCTCTGAGCATATGACGTTGCACCAGCATATGTTTCTTATCCATTGCGACATCTGTTTCATTTGAAAACATAACTGTTTCGAAGTTGGTGGGAGCGTCGCTTGCATGTATAAGTTGCCTTTCGCAATTCGGCTGACGGGCCACTTGCTTCTATTTGCGATTGTTTTCTTCGGTTGTAAATTCAAACTTTTATCTCTCGCCCGACCACTTTTCTCTGTCGCGTGTTTTGATTATCTCTTTCACCGACATTATCATTAGTTCAGAAGAGTTCTTTCCATCTGTTACATTGTATGGTCAGCGAGTCGGATTGGATATCAAAGCGTTCAAAAACTTCTAGGGAACGAAAAGAGGACTATAGTTTGTAGCGTTTTATTACCCGAAACGTTCCTTTTCATGAAGATTACAACGATTCTTTTAGGTTCCGGTGAGTGAACGGTCACTGCCTGAAAGATTCGAGCAACCATCGGAAGACATAGAGGTGTCTGAGACCATTATACTGCCTTGCACAGATCGTAAACTTCGGGGGGACAGACTGGATTTTACGCGCAAATGGCTCGCTGACGACATCAAATCTTGGGCATCGGTCCAACCGAAACCTGACCTTTTGCTTCGTGGAGTGGAGGAGGTAATGTTCTACTCAGTTACTGGGGTTTTAACGCTCTCCTCTGGATCGTAGCCAAGAAGCAGTAATTCGAGGCAGTTCCCGAAGAGACATTTTTCGCACGCCAAAACTTCATCTTCCAACAGTGGTGCTGTTTCCGTCTCCTTGTCCACCAAAAAACTTGCTCCTTCCTCGACTCAACAATGTCCCCATAGAAGAAGTAGTGTTCTTCCTGGAATCGGGGTCTAGGTTTTCATAACTCTAACTACGTGGATATTTACGTCATTGGGCAATATTTTGTTTGCTTTTCGTTATTTTTATCCCACTGAAAGAGATTTTGTTTTGTGCATGATCATCCTCGTCTTTTTTCCACATAGAAGTTGACGTTTGGTTCTTCGTTTCTTCATCAGATTCAAACGATCGTAAGGTGTTCGCTTCAGAACCAGTATAATACCGCAGGCCCAGTTCTGACTCACATCTTTGTTATAAAACAGTGTCCGTGTTAAACCGTTGTCGAAGGGTTGAGTCGAGATCCACGAGCAATAAATGCAGATTTATTGAGGAACGCGGAGGAACCTGCCGCTGCGGAATCACAACTTACAAGCACACTTACTTCCGAAGGTCGCTGGTAACTGAACAAAATGGCAGACGAGCTACAGAGGAGCAAAAAACAAAAATCATGCGTCATTATGCAATTATGAAATCACTCAGCGCATATGCGTCTTCAACAACATATCCCCTGTCGAGTAGGTACAGTATGTTTTTTGAGAGATCTGCGTTGAAGCGAGGCGGGGGACAGCGAATGCGCGTTGGGCGTTGTAGAGAGATCAGGCGAAGAAGGTACCATCTTTGAATTGACGGCGTCGTTTTTGGAGCGGTCGATCTGTGAGAAGCAGCTTCCGTTGTGCTTGGTGAAGACGTCAGCATGTGTTGGTAGTGCGTGCTGGTGCTGTTCGAGAGCGTCATTCGGTCCGGTGGAGAAATCTGTACAGAGTCCGATCGATCGGTTTTTCTTCTGAACGGCGACGATAGGTGCTGCCTAATCCGAGTGGTCGATGGAGGACAACACTCTTGCAGCCAGCAGTCGGTCAATCTCCTTTGAAATGCGAGATTGAGCGGCGTACGAGACAGGGGGGCCCTTTCGGAAAATAGGCCTTGCGCCTGGCTTCAGTGTGAGGTTCGCCTTGGATTTGGATCTGATGTGAACACTGCACAGAACTGCTTCTGTAGGCGTGCAATGAGCGGGGTATGAAGCTGGTTCAGTGCTGTGACAGACACGCTGCAGATGGTGCCTTCTGCAAGGTGTCGGAAGAGAGTTTCGTTTTGGGCAGTACAGTTTGGTGCGAAGGAAGAAATTGGTATCCTCAACGTAACAATTCACTCTTCCCTT
>JAARMF010003525.1:6506-19590 GCA_022844705.1 Toxascaris leonina
TATCAGAACAGTTTCCGTACCCGAGAATTTTCATGTGGAAACTTTCATGGAATAATAGGAACAAATTTGTAATAATCCTGTTTTTCCGTCCAAGTAACGGAAATACTTTTTGGATACTTTTCTTGTGACTTCCGCTTCGCTGTCGTAGTCGAAAGGCAAATCTTCTAGAATAGCTTCCAACTTAGTCTCCAAATTGATCGAAGAGATGGTCATTTCATCAGATTTCCTATGTAAAATCGTGTGAACTTTTAATGTGCTAGCTGGTTAGAGCAGTCCGCAAAGGGTTTTCGACTATTCCTTCACAGTGAGAAAGTAGTTGACATTTAGTCACAGTCATAGAAACATTTAAAAATCGAGCTTCAGGAACAAAACGAATTGGTAATCCGCAAACTGCATCAGCAACTCACGTTGCAAGATTATATGTCAACACTGATCAGATAAAGAGCGCACACTTCCCTGATGTTTGCAAATTACGCACATTCTAAATTTTCGACAAAGTTCTCGCATCTAGAGAGTTTCGCAGGTGATTCATGTTCAGCAAAGAAATATTCTGAGAAAGCCCAATTTCCAAAAATGCCGTCAACTCGAAAATTTGTGGTGTTCCTTTGCGAATGAACTGCAAAATCCCTCAAAAATTTCGCCAAACTTGTAGCGAAATGTAACGTTTTAATAAAGGTCAGTTGAATTTTGAACTGACGCAGTGAATTGATCGAGGAAGTTGTACTTCATCCCCGAAAAGAAAATGTTCGATTTCATGAACAAAGTGATTAAAAGTTTTCTTGCCGTCAGAACTCTTGAACAATATCAGCAGCATCTGTTTGAACTCGCATTTATCAACAATGCTACACAAACTCAAAATGTCTCACCAGCGTGTTGTTGCGATGACGATGAAAGCGTCTTAATTGCGATTGCCAACGTACGGTGAAGGAACCTCTTGAGGAGACCAACGAACGTAAACGGTCCGAGAATTCTGGACGTCAAAGACCATAACAAAAGTCAGATCTTTCCGTAGTAGCCTCTTCTTAACGAAAGAAAAGTCTCCGATGAAAGTTGCGCCAAGAAGAGCAGATAGGTGCAGCCTTCTAGGTGAAATCGGCTGGTGTTCCATGCTCCAATTCCGCGATAAAAATTGTTCCGATAATGCTGCTTTAACTAATTCATCCTGTAATTCATCCTGTAAACTGAATCCCGATTAAAGCGACTCCGGGGTCCACTGCTAATATAAATCAGAGAGGCATCAAGTTATGTCACGCGCAGACGAGAAGTCTGCTAATTACTCATTTGACGTTGCAGGCTTTCTTTACTCAGTTGTCATGCAATACGAAAATAACTCGTCCAATTATGTAGAGCAAGAGCATTTTAATAGGCTAACTTCAGCTGATTTCGTTGAGAAGAACACGACGCGAAGGTTTATGCCTTTAATGTTCCAGCTAAAATTTCATGAACTGTGATGTTCTCATCGACATAGGAAATGAGAAGCTCCAAGGGAGGAAATGAAATTCAAAGGCGATTACCAAGTGGTTCAGAGATCACCTCAGGGCTGTGTGCGAGGAGCATCTGGACCTTGTGCCTCCACTTCATTGGCTCACTAGCACGGAGTGTTGCTCAAGTGTCGATGTTTGGATTATGTCCAATTAATACTTTATTCACAATTACTTACACGTTTTTCTGATTTTGTCCTGCATCTCCTCCTTCATCGTTTCTCGACTCCTTTATCTTAATGTTGCGCTGGAACGTTTACTAGACGCATTATGTTTACCCAAATATACGCTATATTAATTTTGTGCCAAGATGGCAGCCAAGTGTAAATAAAGAGCACAGAGAAAGCTAATTGCATGCGCAGACGTTAAACTTAAAGTTATTGCTGCTGAGAAGTCGGCTAAGGAATTAACAATATCGAGAGAACTAGGACAATATTGCAGATGACGAAATGGAGGATATCGCCAATACCTGCTTGTTNGATCGCCGAAACCTGCCTGTTTCGAGTCGTGAGTGCTTATCCGCTTCCACTAGCCTCGATTTTTTTATTGTTTCAGCTGCCCTCAAGGACACCGTTTGTGTTCCTATGCCTTCCACAAGTATTTTTCATTTCCGACCTCCGTTCGGCAGATGATGCCATCAGAAAATGTTATTCGCAGCCAACATGGATCGACCAGGATTATAAAAAAAGCTCACCTTTCAGGCAAGCGAAAGTTATGTGTAAAACCATTGCAAGCTATCGTCGTCTTGTGGTATTGCTATTGTGAAGTCCACTTTGCTGATTATGAGCAACAAGCAGTGCCCAAACATTAACGACTGCAAACAGCACTTGTAACAATCTATCGGGATGCCTCACCATCCTTTATTACGGTCGATCGAGTTTGCATGCATTGTCGTGTGGAATATAATTGGCTTAAATATTCTTTCGCTTCCAATCTGATGATTTCATCCATTGCGCAGATAGGAGATTTCTGTTTTATTTGCTGGTTTCTTCATATCTCACTTGAATCTTTGCCGTAAGCTCATGTTTTTGCACTTTGCGTCGTGATATGTCGGCAATTCGGTTTAGTATGAGTTGTTGACAGATGGAATATGCATTTCTCTCAGAGTGTTAGGGAAAACTCGCGCGTCACCAAATCAGCGTAATAGCTCGTCTTTGCTTATCCAGGGAAAGATTCTTTGAGTTTTTCAATTTGACCTAAAAGTGGAAGCGAGCCTTAAATTGTTCGTAAAATAGACGTCGTCGCAATTGTTACAGATGCAGCTTAACGACCCTTTTGCAACCAACTTTTTGTCCTATTCCCAACAACGGAAACATTTTCTCTGCAGTCCGCAAAGAAGAGGCATCCATGACTGTTTTCGCCGGCTGTTACTAGAGTGAGTCGAAGCGCTGCACAATAGATTAACGTCTAAATAGCTCTGCGCCCTTTCTTGTATAGTTGCGGCTCACTGCGGAATCCTAAATCCACATCAAGCTTCAACAAAACTTTCCTATTGTCTGCACCGCATTATGTTGCTTCTCCACACGGGTAAGCATAACAAGTCTGACAAATGGAATGAACAGCAAGGTGAATTTTGAGCATTTCTCACTTCATCAGAGAAACTTTCATGCCAGCTCACGCAACGCTTTATGGGTGTTCGCTATTTCAAGTGCGTTGATTTCCCAAAATTCGACTTTGATGTCAAGTAAGAGAAGTGATAACGTGCTGTCGCTTTCCAGTGAATTATTGAAGAAACGTCGTTGAGTAAATTATTCTTTAAGCTCGGCGATATAGTTTCTTTCACTGTCAACCAGTCTCCTTCAATTGCGTCAGTAAAGTTTCCGCAGATGTGTTTGTGGCTGCACCTTTTCTTCAATATTCGAAATTGCCCATCAGAAACGAAAGTGCACATCAAAGAATGCTTCCAACATTTATGAATGATTTCATTGCTGCCTTCATCTCCTCTGTAATTAGCTTAACAGTACCTTCTAGTTAGAGTAGTGTGTGTGTGTGATTCCCCTCATTTCATGCCTCACCGTTATTTGCACGTTTTAAGGGACAGGATGAAAGGGGAGTAGAGGAGAGCTGGATGCTAGGCGTGAAGATAACTCCGCTCTCAAAGTACAAATCACTGTATTTTGAAAAAATTCTCATGTTACTGCTAAGCAAAAACATGTTTGCAACAGACGTCATACTTGCTGGTGGTGATGGTCGGTGACAATGCAAATACAACTCAATGAACCTCAAGTTCATGTTATCCTGGCCAGCGCTCAACGGTATTCCGCCTGAGCAAATCATTTCAAAACAGCCCTTTGCGTTTCCTCAACTTCTGGGGTTGCCTCGTGTGATTTGCATGCTTCTGCGTAGCAATTTTATGATCTGCGCAACTTTCGTTGCGACGCTGAGCGCCTGAGCAAGTTCCTTCATTTGTTGCACGGTGAACGTGGATCAACTATACAAAAGCAAAGGTGTGCTTCAAAAAATTAGTCACTTCATTATATTTGAACTTCTCATAACATGAATCGAAAGAGTTGGAAAACTAATGAGCCAGGTGGAGAAAAGATGGCTGCGCAAAGGGTCGAGAATATATAGCACGCATTTTCGTGGTGTTCTTGAAGAGCTAAACCACAGAATGGCACCTTGAAATTGAGGTCCAGAGATGGATCCATCCATTCTCATCAACAGCACTAGTGACATCGACTGGCTTTTATAGCAGGTGGAATAAAAAACCGCGGCCAAGTTCCCAACAGAGCTGGCACCTTAGGATGAACATATAGCTGAAGCCACTAAGGTTTTCGCAAGTCGGTTCAAAGAACGTGAATCGTCATTTCCAAATGCAAGTATCAAAGCATTTAGTTCCTGTAAGAAAGCAGCGCACAGCTGTAATATATTTCCTGAAGCGATGTTTAAGCTGAACAACAAAACAAACTTTCTTCACTAAACTTGTTTTGAAAGAGTAGCAAAGCAATGCGAACACAATACGAACAGGAGTCAGTAAGTATGGAGAGAACAACACTTATGTGAAGATTCGTGCCCTGAAAAAAGTGTGCATTTCGAGAGTAAGTGATCAGTGGCCGATGGACGGAAAATAAATAGTAAAAGACAGACAAGTAGAACGGCCGAATACGGGCGGCGATGTGGTCGCAGTAGCGTTTGCTAGCTGTTTAAAACATTTGATAACGCGGTTCAGGAAGGTGTTGTCAAAAGACTTTCCTGTAGCTTCTGAGGGCGCACTTTTGTGCAATTACTTAAGTTCCCAGATTACATTGAAAACGGTGCTCATGCTTGCACTGGACCGCAAATCTCGCATACGACCAAAGTTGGCCACAAAGTAAAGATTGAAACTCAATGAACAAGATCCAAGTTCAGGTATCTGCGTGATAGGTATTTTGAGCAGTCCCAACAGTGACGATATTTAATGATTATCGGGGTCGCAGTAAGTGAATAACGCGATAAAGGGAACTTTTGAGCCAGAAAAAAAGATTATAACAGCCAGTTCTGCGAAAGTGTTCTCAGTTGTCCAAACTAGATTACACGGCCGAACTTGTTGAGGGAAACTCCGGGTTCTAGCTCAAGAAGAAGTGGAAACGAGCTACTAGGCAATAATTCCAATGACCTGAGTATGTTCCACCAGGTTAGCTGAAGATGGTATTTGCTTTCGTTGCGGCTCGATTGCATGCTCACTATGCTCTTGCTTTCATTAGCTAGCATGGCGTCGTTCACTTTATCAAGAACAAACTACCCGCTTTAATCCTTATGGCGTTCCCGCTGAGAGCGTGTCATTGTGGCTCATCAGTATCTGCACTAGTGGGCAATGGAAAGAAGCTGTCGGCCTTTCTCGCTGATATCTTCTTGAAAAAAGGCGCACAACCAGTTCATAGGAAGGGTGGTTGGAACCTGCAGAGATTTCGGTACCCCACAAATTCGTTGTTGCTTGCATGGAGCGATTGAAGTTTTCATCACAAGTGAAACGTACAACATGAGTAAGTGCATCGAAGAAAGGTCATGCCATACGTAGAGAATACGGCAGTCGAAAACCTAATAACAACAATCCAACTTTGTGCTGCATAACCGATTTGTTATTTTGTGACTGCGGATATTCCTACTAATGTCCATTGATCATCAGTGATTGCCATCTAAGTCTAAACCATATTAAGGCGCTTTCATCACAGGACACTGACCTTGCAAATGTAGGCTGCAAATACGGTGATTACGAGTGTCTGAAACAGCCTTTGCATCCACATGGAAACTTGAAATTATTGGTGTTGCTGGCTCACGATCGAGTCGTTCAAAGTTTTGCGTATTCTAGCGCATGACTTGCGTCATGAATGTTTGTAAACTTTTAGATAAATGTGTCACTTAGGAAGAAAGCTCTCGGTTATGACGATCGGCTTCAGTGCACATTAAAGACGTACGTAAATAATTATGCATATGCGAACCAAGCGCAAGCGGAGTAGGCACTCACTTATGCCAGCTATTCATTGGCCTTTTGTGAAATGCTGCCTTAACTAACCAGTCAGCACCCGAAATAGTGCCCTGTTTCATATAAACTTTATATAAGTTTCACGCCCGCACCAGGTGCCTTAGGGCTTGACTAGTCCCAATTTCTTTTTTTGTCACCACAAATGACTAGCGGAAGCAGCTTCGCCAAGCAGGCAGTACGCGGCATTCGATAGTGAATAACTTGGCCAGCCAGAGCAGAGACGGCTTCCGCTGCACTATTTGTAACAGACAAGGTACGCATAAATCACTTCAAGTAGCAGCATAAAAGCGTCCACATATTCACTACTTTCAACCTTCTTGTAGTCATGATTGATTGCACCGTCTTAAAACCGCAACAAAACTCGACGCAATTATGAAATATTTGGCAGTCTCACAATTCTGCTACAAATCGTGTCATTCAACGCCGATTACAAGAGCGAGTCAACCAAGCCACGTAGACTGCCAAGACGTGGAATGAGATGAGATTCTTAGCGCCAAAACCTGTTGGCCAAACCTCTAGAAAATTTATTCTAGAAGTTAGCCCTAAGTGCGTTCGCTGGCACATGTGTATTTATGTGCACGTCTGCGTGCATGCCTATATGCATGCAGACCTCTAGGTGCATCTACATGTTTGTTTATCCATCCGTTAGTTTAGAAGAGGAACCACCGGGCCATAATCATGATATTTCGTCTGTGGATCTACGCCCACAACATTATTCATGTGCGTGCCTGTGTGTACGTCTGCTTGCGTACTGCTGTCTGGATGCTGCTTATACCGAACATCCGGTGGGTACATCGGCTTCTGATGCAACTATAGATGCTAATTTTACAGCCGATCGAATAACACTTTACAAGCATTCGCGTGGAAAACGGAATTTGTCACAGACTCTTTTGAATGATACTGTCCGTTAATGACCGGACAACTATTCCAAAGCTGCATTCTGCATTGGCGATCCGTTCTGCCGTATAACTATGTCGTAGGCTGGTGGTAAACTGGCGTAGTGGCTTAAAAAATCTTGTAGTTTTTTTCTACAAATACTGCAGTTCTAACTTGAGCAGCTCCCCTTGCTGAATCTGCTTTAATGCAAAGATTCATCTGCATATTGGTGGGCAAAGACACAACCTGCTTATGGCGTGCTAGATGAGTGCAGGATTTGCATTGGTGTAACAAGCGTGCGCTCAGGCGCAGCATTCATCTTTTTGAGGTTTCGCTTGTTAGTGCAACTGATTTCGTAAGTCATTGGTCGACAGTGTAAGCTAAGCAATAATGCATACATGGTTTAGCCACAGTGGCAGCAAACCCGTAGCAAATTATAGCCTATTCTACGTGAAAGACTTGTTTTCTACATGTCTCTGCTGCCTCGTCAGGTCCAAGGCAACAACATCTGCTGAAAAACCCATACCATCATTTCACTTATCCATTTCATCTCTGCGAGTTGATTTAGAAACTTGAAGGCTTGCGTAGTGAACATTCCTAATATGACCTTCACCCACAAGACGCTTCCGCTGATATGCCTTCCAAAGCTGCCGGCGACTAGCAAAAGCTGCCTTTCAGAAACCTGCTATTTGACTTTAAAGTTTGCTGTGCGACCGAACGACACATTCAGTCGTTCAAAGTTTCTCCTGACATGAGTCAGTTGAACATAAAGTGGATTTCGAAGCGTTGTCTCTGAATGTATTTCTAAGTTCTGAAGTTTGGCTTCAATTGCCCGCAAAAATCTACATGCACCAGATGGCCAGATATGCAGCTGTGCTCAAACACCTATCTTATATATCCACACGCCAGGGATTATTTGCGAAAGATGAGAAAATGAGACGAAGAGCTCCGATGATTCCAGTAGGTCAGTTGACGAAATTCCAGTAGGTCAGCTGACGAATGAACGAACTGTCGACAAAATTCGGCAGCTTTCGCTTTGCCAGCTGGTGAGCAGAATTCACTTCTGAAACTTCATGAAGCACTATGGTGATCGTCTGGAAAGAAAACGCGTTTAAGACCTCTGCCTCGTTTGGAAGGTAACCTCGAAAATTCATTTTTGGCTCGATATGCGATTTTTGAAAAGACTTAACTACACACCTCGTACATTGCAGCTGGTGCTGGCAGGTGGTATGAAAGCNTCGTCTGGAAAGAAAACGCGTTTAAGACCTCTGCCTCGTTTGGAAGGTAACCTCGAAAATTCATTTTTGGCTCGATATGCGATTTTTGAAAAGACTTAACTACACACCTCGTACATTGCAGCTGGTGCTGGCAGGTGGTATGAAAGCAGCCAGGTATCCACCTTCTGACGATTTAATGAGAGATGTGGGAAAATGCACTGCATAATGAGACGAAAATGCAAAAAAATCCTNAAAATGCAAAAAATCCTGCGACGGAACACTTTCACAAAAAAATTTAAAAAGAACCGAAAAATAGGTAAACGTTGATTTAGTCGAGACGAGAATTTCGGCGATGCACAGTAGAAATGTGAACGCTCTCATTGATGTCAGCATCATTTGGGTGCCGAATATAGCATTTTGTTTGCACAAAGAGCTCTCCTGCGCGCGTTATTTGATGCCCTCATTTTCCAGTGAAAGCGTCTATTCGATGGACAATTTCTGTCTCCAGTGCAAGGACATTGCCTTATTTGATATTGTATGCGGTACTGTTATTAAGCCTATCTCACTCGCGCTTTATCGTCATTTTCCCATTTCAATGTCATTCCTGCAGCTTTATTTCTTAAACGATTGCAGCGCCCCTCTTTGTAACCGAATGAAGTGCGCCCAATATTCTAGTAGTAGATCCATGTGCCACCACTGCGTTTCGTAGCATAGCTAAAGCATTTTTAATTAATCACTTCCCGTTCTAAGTTTCTCGCATTTGTATCACTATTACAGCAGCTGCTTACTTGGAAGGTTTTCAATGTGGATTGCAACGATTTGACACAATGTCATAAATAGGATTCTTGTGCTCAACATTTTCATGGCATTCCTGGAGATCCTCAACACGAGCAGGAAGCACATGCAGTATTACACGCAATTTTTTTATCAGCACGGTCGATTTTGAACTTCACTGCCTCAAGACGCTCATATTCCGAAAGCATTTATAGAAGAATTGCTCAGCGGCAGCAGAATGATGCTTTGTTGTATGAGACAAACGAGTTGGTGGCCATGAAACTGGAGAATAATTCTTCTTCAAGAGCCGATATTAAAATTGAAACTTCGAGACAACGGTGTACACAAAAAGCAGTTTTGTACTAGAGTTGAGCGCGCTATTATAACAGCTGACAGACAGAAATCGCTCATCTTTTCTTACTTAACTCTCTTGAGCATTGACTTCAAAAGCATCACATTTGTTTTTCTATTCCCATAGTCTCATGCCACGGAATAGCGTTACAAGAAAGACTTCTCATACACGAATTCAGAGCGATACTTGGAAGTAGGAAGGTGAAATATAAAAAACCTTCCGAAATATAAGATTGTTAAAGGATGTGCACGTTCAGATATTGCAGTTTGCACGCATTGCTTGAACACCGGATCTCATTTCTCATCTAATTCTACTTTCCTGGCTCAGTCTTCCAATCCACTGAATTTTCATATGAAGAAAAAAACAGTCCCCGGACCGGTTCTGCCAATGTTTCCAATTATTTTATCGCACCTAATAAATTAATCACGTTGAATTCGTTGGCGATTCACGAGAGGAAGAATACTTCTTCGCTGATATCGAGGGAGAGTGCTTTGCCAGTGTGCACAGGAATTGGCCAAGATGACACTTCCCAGTGCACTCTTCAAAGAAACAGTTTCATCAAAAACGCCTAGCAGCATTTTTGCATTCCTCGGTACGCAATTTATGGAAACTGAGGAGTCACATATCAGTGATAATTCTGGTTGCCTGGGATCCTCATGGCCGCGTTACCAGAACTGCCGATAATCGACCGTTTCAGACAAGTAGCAAGTTCAGACAAGCAGATAAGCAGACAAGACCTACAACTCTATTCACATCTTTCGAGTTACCACTTGTCATGGCATCATAACCATGGTCTTTCGTTCCATCTAATTCCGCTCGATATTTCATTTCGCTGCTTAACTTCAAGCAGCAGGTTGCGTGAAGTGATTAAAGCTCGTCCAGATTATACTTGCTAACGACCATTGAGCCGTAATTCAGAAGGAGTGGCTTGAAAGCAAAAACGGTTGGTTACCTTCGCTGAAATTGTGGCCTTTACAGTCGGTTGCCTTCGCTAAAATAAGTCCTTCACTCGAGTTACATGCTGGATGTAGCTACGTTAAGGCAGCTGATGGTAGCTGCTCTTATTTCTTGCCACAGCTGCAATGGGTTGTTCCTTTCTCTCTTTTTCCTCTTCTCTTTGAGAGGATTTGTTTAAACACAACGTTGCATTGAGCGAAACATGAGAGGGAATGCGTCTGACGCACATTAAATATTATTTCCTTCCTCCTCAGATTTTCCCTTGACAACATTGAGAATTGCTTTTTGCAATGGTCGGGATTCGTTTTCGGCATAACAGTTTCTCTATCATGAGAGTTGTAGATGAGCATAATTTAATGTTACGGTTTTGGCAACACTCCTACCTTTACCTCTTTAATCCCATAGTTGACTGTGAATTCGATTCACTGCCATATTCTGTACCGCCGATTGTGCAAACTTTGAAAGAATTGGCTAACTCGACCATTGCTGCAAGTTTATAAATTATAATTTGGTGCATTCTGCAGAGTGCTTCTGATGCAAATCATTGGCCACTGAAATATGCTTCACCCTTCTCGACTATCTAACACTCTCCAGTTATCAGCTCCTTCTCATGTTCACCGTCGTCATCAAAAAGTGAGCATTAAACACAAAGTACTGCTGAAATGGCTGGAAGTGGAGTCAGCAGTCATTACGATGAAGATGAAAGGACGCATGATGACGGCCGATAGCCTGCGTCTCGATACAATCGTTTCAGGCGCAACAGTGAATTGATTTTGGCGGCCTAAAACAGAAAGCTGCCCGGCTCACATACAAATTTAGCCAGCACTCTGCGTCAGGGTAAGGGGCGGCGCCAGGAATGGGGAAAGCGTATTCAAAACGGGGACAGACGCGCCTAGGGGAGGGCGTCCAGACTGGCTCGCTTTCATCACATACACACTTGTAGGATTTGAATCGATCACCATTCCTCTAGAGTGCCCCGCAGCGAAGCTGTAGCCCGGAGCGATGAGCAAACCAAACGACTCGGCATGTTTTCAAATTCTCCCAGGTAAACTCTTGCTTCTTCGAGTCGAAACACGCATGTAATGGATTCCATGAACGCGTAGAGGCCTAAAAATTCATGATATTTAAATATGGGAGTAATGGCGAATGAGCTCGGAGCACAGCCGTCATAGANTGAGCACAGCAGTCACAGAAAACCAGGCCTTGAAGGAAGAGTGCCTTGACAGACGTGTCTCTGACGCAGACACCTGCGCATCGTTCGTTCACCTCGTAATTATTCCCCCGAAATGAAGACAAATGGAAGAGATGCCTCTTAATTTTGGAACCACTGAGGTGATTTCGGCATTCCCAACAGCCCTCTGAAGGCTGCGATGAATGTAAAACACCATTGATATCTAGGAAATCCAGTAATCTAATTCAAAAATAAGACCGCGCACATTAACGAGGTTTTCCGCAACTTTTATGTTCAACTTTTCGTCAGCGGCCCTTTGGCTGTGGTGCACCGAGGATTTTGTAATGCCATTAGCAAAAACCTAGGTGTCGAGCGCGGAACTCGCTAGTTCGGCCATCTGCAACAAGGCATCCTGAAAATTCCACCATGTGATGAAATGCTCGACATCGTTTGAATGTGCTAACCAGGTTCCAGTCTTCGGTTTTATGTGACAATATTCCGTCTCCATTCACAATTTGCGCCAAGGGTGGTTATCTCGTGGTTTCAGTAAAAGCTATTTACCAACATTGACAATCCCTTGCTTTGCGACTCCATTAGCTCTTGGGATAGCGCTCATGATCGTCTGCGGTTGGAGCTGAATTGCTGTAAGTGGAGAACGACGACCGACAGTGAAGTCTCGAGACCGTACACAATCTGCAAATGTTGGTCACCGGTTCTTTTCGAACAGCTTTGGTTGCTGGTTAACTATACGAGCGTTCTAGTCGTCCGAGAACTAATGAATCACTCCAGTTAATCATGGCGCCAATGGGGGAAAAAAGACCTCCATCAAAATTGCATGTCTCAACTTCACATAAGCCTGTAGTAGAGGGCATTTGAAAAAGCAAAACTGCATCAACAGATGTCGCTCGTTCCTAACATGGGGATGTCGTGCTAATTCGATTTCCGACGCTTTGCAATTCCTGTGAAATATAACTCTAACCAGCGGAAAATTTTGTACTTTGTCGCGGAATGATTTCCAAGAATCGCTCTCAACAAAAATTGGTGTCGGCTTCCTGAGCGGTTCTCGGAAGTGCCGAGATGGAAGTTGGTGGAGACGAAGATATTCTTTATGATGGGAATGACAATGCAAGGTTTTATATGGCATTGTTTTAGGTCAAAAATACGGCGTCGTCATGTTACGGGCAATGTCATGACGGCTGAATGACTAATGAGTGGAGAAGACTATCAGAAGAAGAGATGGGTGGCCACGTACGCGTTGTCGCAATCCGTTCCATCAGCACAATCAGGGTTCTGCACTACTAGAGAATGACGTAATGCGAGCAACGAGGAATTCCTATTTCAACTAGCTACAGGTACAAATTTCTCATGCTGTTAGAGATCTCCTTTCAGCCAAAAAAACTCACATCCGAACGACATAATATGTGGCCAACCGATCGCGTGACATGTGCAAATTCTATAAATATTTAAGAATTGGCATCTCGTTCAGAGACTGAGGGATGAATCTGGAAAATTTGAAGCCACGCAGTATTTTAAGCGGACATGAGGTATTGAGCTTCATGGTCGCGGTTCGAATGATTCCCATGCTGAAATCATCGAACATGTAGGCTAGCACAGGCATTCTCACATATGTATTTGTGTCTGCTTCCACATATCCATACATGCGAATGGATGCGATACCATCATAATGCGCCTGCAAGTGCCGGTTGCATAAAGCGTTCGCTACGTTCGCCTTATTCATAGTCTATGCTTGCACGCCCGTTTGAGCCGATGTATAAAGCGATGCATGCCCCCTGC